>BLXT01000063.1:88974-110033 GCA_019648995.1 Plakobranchus ocellatus | reverse complement strand
CTTGTTCTTGTTGTCGCTATGTTTTTGTTTGATTGTTTGCTTGTGTGTTTGGTTTTTTTGTTTGTTTGTTTTTGGTTTTTTTTTTATTCAGCAGCGACCTCACAAACAAAAATAAATAGAGACAATGGCAATTCCTATTACTCTCCAAATTGACAGTTATATAAATAAATGTTTAATAATGACTACGATTTGTTACACAAATCGCGTTTTTGTATCACAGGTAACAATTATATAAAATTTACTTAAGATAAACAAAAATTAGAAATAAAACTCCTATCTTATAACACGTGTGAAAATATTTATTGATTATAATAATTATAGAAACAACCAACTGTGCAGCATCTTCATCCCTAACCCCCCCCCCCAAATGATTAGTTACACATTAATTAAAGAACAGGAAAAGCATACTATTAACGTAATTGGTCCTGAAAAATTTAAGCTCTAACTGCGGTGAAATTTTGTAACAGGTAGGCTTTAAATATGAATAAAAGTAAAGCCTGAAAATAAAATTTAATTTCAATGTTACAACGTTCCCTAGAAGAGATTTTGGTTTTAATGTTGCTATCTTATTTCTAAAATGCTCTTTAAAATACTTTGTATGGGATCAATGTTGATTTTTACTTCATAAAAATTTTGATCTGACATATGTAGGCTCCTTTTCTTCGGCCTAACTTTATTGAGCAGCCTATAAACAATAAAAATTATTACATGGAAATATTGAATTGATTATAAATCTAGATTAGATACTGTATTTCATAATCTATACAGTTCTTGATATATTTCTCAGTAGGCCTAGTTTAGTTTAGTATATTATATATATATATATATATATATATATATATATATATTTTTTTTTTTTTTTTTTTTTTTAATGAAAAAAATTTAACCGTGAAAAAAAATAACCCATCGTGTGGAAAATGTCGAAACATGTCTGTAGCGGTAGAGCATATCAAGTATTAGCATTCTCAGAGTTTTAGCTTAACCTAGCCAGCGTAGCATATTTTCATCCTTTTCTATAACTATTTTTTACACAAATCTCATTTTATAAAACAAAAATTATGCTTATTTCCTCTTAATAAAAATTAAAACAGATTATGCCCTTCTTCCCGATATATTAGCAATACTTTTCCGATAGAACCCAGTCCCCCTTTTGGGAAGACGATTCAAAAGAATTATTAGGGCCGCAGGAATACCTATTGTAGCAATGGTAGTTGAGTAGTGTGGGGTTTTTTTTCCCCTAAGAGAAATTATTGTAATGAAGAGCTTCACAACATATTTCTAAGCAAGAAATAGATATGTCAACCCAAAAGAAGAACTAAAGGAAAATGTGACAGCACTAGCGTTAATTTTCAAGGCATGCCTTGAGACTAACATCAGCAGAGGCTAAATGATTATACCTTGAAAATAACACCTGTGATAATCGCAAGGCATGCCTTGCAACAGCGACTTCGGCATTGTTTTCAAGGCATGCCTTGAAACTAGCACCAGCGTTATTTTCAAGGCATGCGTCGCTCTTCTTACACAGAGAGGCCAAATGATTATACCTTGAAAATAACGCCTGTGATAATTGCAAGGCATGTCTTGCAAATAGCGACCTCGTAAATAAAATCATTTCTCAAAGTCTAGCTTTCTTTTTTATGACAGATCTATTTAGAATCGACTACTTTTATAAAGAGCACAGATTAAGAACACACAAAAGCTTATCAAAACCCCCCTGAATTGTGTCCCTAACTAGGTTTCTATATTTAAAAAATTGTCAGCCAGGCCGTTGCCATCTGATGAGTAAACGACGCGAGGATGTGAGAGAAAATAATTTATAAGACCGATGGAGAGACGGACAAGCGGTTTAATTTTAAAATGCACGAAGGTTGCATTTATGTATTTAAATCATTTTTTAATTAGCAAAAGAATACAATCAACTTAAAACTTATTTAAACAAAGTTGAACAACACAGATTATAAAAAAAACGTCATACCTGGACGACAGTATTTGTATATTTTTCTCATTCATACATTAGTTTAACAAATTTCCTTCTAGAAAGCTGGTCTTTGGTTTATATTACTATCCTCCATATTAAAGTCAGTCTTGCTCCATCTCCACTATCTGTTTCTTTTCAAATAATAGATCTCTCAATTGAAGTCTTTGTCCTCCTATTGTTAAGAGCTAAATTGCTGATTGTCTAAAGCATTATTATTTACAGATAAGTTGAAGGACTACTTTCCACAGTTATGGACATGAGGTCAGCAGAAATGTGCATATTGTTGGTTTCTTTTTTTCCTTGGTGACAATGAGACATAACAGAACTTTAAAAAATATTTTAAAAATTCATATCTGCAGCATTGCTTTTCTATGCATTTTTTTTTTAACGCGTAATTAAAATCTAATCTAGATAGTTTAGATAAATAGATTCTAAGCAGTTTAACTTTTTTTTTTCATTTTAACAATATAAATATTCCCGTTGGAAATTAAAGTTTAGACTCTTCATTTTCTTTTAATTGTCTGAAAGAGGAGGAGGAGGAGGAGGGGGAGGGAACTTTGTGACTCTTTTTACTGTAATTTTATTGTTTCGTCCGCCATATACATTAGAAAACCTCATAATTGGCAACTTAAATGAATCAACATCACACGTTTCAACTATGTTACAGAAAGTTAATAATTAAACTCGCCAACAAACAGTTGATTGCATCTGTTTTATTGTTACATTCTGTACTCTCCAGACTTCACTGTTTTTATATTTCAACGTTTTTATAAAACAAAATGCTGGAAAAAACGTATATAGGTACAAAAAACATGTAATAGTATTTCTATCAATGCACTTTGGTACAAGTGGGTATGTATAAGTATGTGTGTGTTACAAAGAAAATGATTGGCCTTCAAACAATATGAATGTGCAAAAAAAATATATTTTTCATACTACACACCATAAATACATATATAATTAACTGCATGCATAGGTCTTTTTTATACACTGCATGCAAATCTGTTTTAGACTAGCGCAATCTAAAAGTTTAAGTTTTTCAACTCACAATTCACTTACATTGATAAATAATTCATCTCACCTTGCACTGTCATACAAAAATACCCAAATTGGTTCAAGTCTGCACCTTATCAATAAAATAATAAAGTTTAGCACTTAAAGCAGACAAATTCAAAACCTGTAACTAACCTGGGAATGATAGTCTCTCTTTATTTTTGAGGTTTCAATAGATATAATATAAATGCCCATGAATGCCTTTCTAAGATTGCAATAGACAGGAACTATAAGCCCCATGGTCTAACCCAAAAGGGAAAAACTGAGAGTTGTCTCGACATCTGTTTTGATTTCATAATTGCTTTCCTTGCTTAATAAAACAGGATCAGAGAGAATATGAATAAATATAAGCAACCACAAACTTGCCTTCCTAGTGCACACTTACTAATCAAGTCAGGCAATAGCTATCGTTTCTCAAAGCACTCTCTCTTTCTTGCTAAATGCACCACATACTTTGTTCAAAAAAGTTAGATCATTTACAGACACATATATAACTTCATTGAATGACACAAAGAGTACAAACAATAAAACTACTGCAATCTTTCATTTCTAGTCCAATCTCACCATGACCTTACCTCTCATCAAATCATGCGGGTGTATCCAAACACACAGACATATATAAAGAGATATCAAGTAAACCACAAATTTTAAAGTGAAATTTCACAAATGATATGCTTAGAAGTCATATTGATTATGTTTTGCTTGTTTTTACTGCATGAAATCCAAATAAAATTGTATACTTCTAAACATTTAAAAAAAAACAAAAAAAAAAACCAAATTATTATACGGAAATCCCTCATCATCAGATCAAACTCAAGGCAGGAAAGAAGTATTTGTATTTTAAGGTACATTTTCGCCTTTCCATGACTTTGATTGCCTTTGTGCTGTTTATTTACTGGTTTGTAGGTTTTTGTGTTCTTGTTTTCATTCATTTCACATTATTATTTTTTGTTGTTTTTTTTTTATCGATGTGGGAAAACTCTGTTATGACAGAAAAATAATGTGGATAGTGTTGAGGTAGAGCTTAAGTCTAAATGCTTATATTATTCTCTTATTCCATTCCTATATTGCTCCATCATGATTTCACATCAAGGAAGTCTTAGGATGTAACAGTATATTGCACAATACATATGAGATTGCTAAAAGATTTTACAGGCACAACATACATTGGAAATACATTTACCAGGTTGCGGCCTCAGATGGAACTGAGTGTTAACATGTATATGAATATGTTTAAAAAAAAATATTTGATGATAGGGAAACAAATACAGTCAAATAATTTCTGGCTTTATTAAACCTTCTCAATTACTAAATAATGTAAATCTATAAGTTTTTTTCAATGAACTTGCAACCATTAATCTCAAATGAACATCTTAGACATTGATATGATCTAAGATGAGCTTACAAGAGTATCCATATCTTTTACAATGTGTCACACTCAGAAAAATATCCAAACATTTTATCAACAGAAAGGCTGAATGCAGTTTTAGAATAGAAAATGCCACTTAAAGGAAAAAAACAATACATTTCAGGAATATGCTGTTGATTACTTTTCCTACAAACGGAAATTGACCCAAGTCTCATCAAGAGATGAAATGTTGCACCAAGGAAAATGTAAAAATACAATAACCACATCTGGCTATCAACAAGTATATTCCCGATCTTGATTCTACTGGTGTTGAAAACCACAATAGCTAGATTCATACATTAATCTCATTTTTTTTAATATCCAATTCTTATAGCAATCTCTTTAGAGACTTTTTTAAATTATTTTGTCAGAAAGAAACTGTTAATAACTTCAATGGTTTTAGGCTTGTGCCAGGGTTTGAATCTGTAATCTGTGATGGAAAATCTCTGCAGATTTCTGGGTAAATCACACTAATCTTAATGTCACAAGCATCCCTACCAGTACCACTGAGGTATTTATATTGGAAAGTAACAACAAGGAAGCTATTTTTGTCATGAATGTAAGGATGTTGGCCAATAATATTGCTTTAATGAGTGTCAACAGAAATTTTCATGAGAGTCAGAATTCATACAATTTATTGAGACCAAAATCAAAGGGTGGTATGTTAAAAAAGAACTTTTGAGAAGAAATACTTAACTTTTTTTTTTCAAAATAGTTTTTAAAAGTTAACACTCGTTTGTCTTGGTCCATACTAAAAAATAAAAAAAAAAATGTTTACATGGTCTTCACTATTGCAAAAGTAACAGAATAGGTTTTTAGGCAGTCATGTTATAAATCTGAAACTTGACTCTTATGGACTGGACTCAACGCTTCATATATCTTTCATGGGCAATGAGATAATGAGTAATAGTTTTTACAATGACTGATAAAAAGATGTAATTGTGATGACATAAATAGTGTCAGACAACCTATAAAATGACAATGCATCGTGACTTAAGTACTGGAGTCATTATTGCTAAATTATATTATACGGAAAAAGTTGGAGATTTATCTTGCTGTTTATTTTGTTTAGCAAAGGCAGTGATGAGGTCTTCAGCAGTAAATGGTGCTGAGAGGTAAATATACATCTGAATTTATAGAGAGAGAGAGAGACAGAAACTTCAATAACTTAGTATTTCAAATACATGTATAATATTTTATATAAAATACAAAATCAATCAAGGGTATCCACAAAATGAATAGACAGATGATTTGAAGACAAATAAGAATGGTCAACAATTTCCATCTAGATTTGAAGAGACTGTCGCCATGTAGATTATATGGCTAGGACTACTTATATGAATTTCTCTTACACCCAAGTTGTCTAAAGAAGGGGGTGCAACTAAATGATTTGTTAATACAATATGATAGCTTGGAACCTATTTGATGATACACATTATTTTGTGGCCCTCATTAAGCCGAGCAATCATCAAAACTCGGACTCCAAAAAGATTTCGAAAGCAAGACTACAAAGCTGATCACTTTGGAAAAAATACAATTAAACAAGCATAAAACACACAACCATATACAGAAACAAAAAAACAACAACAAAAAAAAATGGCAGCAGACGTCAATAATGCAACAAAGTGGTTTACAACCTTGGAATGTGCGTAGCATTAGGTAAGCTTGGATTTATAGTGCAACTTTTGTACTCACTTTGTTCTTATAATGTACGTTGATGAGAATTCATTTCCATTATATTTAAAAGAATTGAAAAAATATACATAGAGAAAGAAAAAAAAAAGATGGTTTATTAATATTCTTGTAAAAAATTTTGTCTCGAAATAAAATGAGAAATTTTCCCAACAGCAGTTCATGAAATTGCCATCATGCCTGACAAATGAAATGAAAATTCAAAAGAAAAATTACACAACTTCTTATGCAAAGAATCAAATGATCAGGCTGTTTAGAAAAATATATCTCACAAAATGAGTTTTACACTTGAACAATGCCATGTGCAAAATTTGACATACCTACAAAGATGTTAATTTTAATCAAATCTCTCACAAGAAACTGGCAAATAATGACTAGGTGAGCCATAAAAACAATAATAATGATATAACAATAATAGTAATATTGATAACAATAGTAACAAATATAACAAAAAACAAGCATAGTAATTTTGTTTCTCATTATTAGTCTTATAATAACTATAGTAATATTAATGGTTACAATAATAGCATCACAACAGTTAATCTATTTAATTGAAAAAATTGAAAATTTCTCCTACCTTAAAACTACAAAATTTCATTCCATTTAAAACCTATATTTAAGTTCTTTTTCTTTCTTTCAAACTATTTTGTGGTAATGGTGAAGAACAAAATTTCAAAACTTTATTGTTTCAATACATAGTGTTTTTCTTTCCCTATATGATAAGATCTGGAAAAAAAAAACAAAACAAAAAAAAAACTGTAACAGCTGCCATTAATTGCCACTTGACATCTGCTGCAATGCCATTTGATGTCTCTCACAACAACCAAAATAAAAATCCAGAAATCAAAAGCATGGTAGTAAAGGAAGGGTTTTAGAAAACATTAAATTTTATGGCATATTAGAAAGTGAAAATATTGTTTTGAGAGTTAATCATGAGAACAAAGTGTTTTATTGCATCAGTAATGTTGTAGTTGTGAATGTGAAAGATTTTTGGGAAGTGTCAAACAGGAGAGAGTTATTTTAAAAAAACAAAAAAAAACAACAAAAACCATTTAATCAATGGTGGGCATGTATATTGCAAGGCTCTAAAACTAATGTAGGTGTGCGTTTGTCAAAGTGCTAGATACAACATTATTTTTTTTAAATAATAAATACGAATATTTACAATTTCCCAAGTCAATGGAGACACAACTTTTTTTGCAACTCTACAATGGAATTTTTTGTACTTTGCTTCACACTTGCACCAGTCAAGCACTAACAAATTCAAAAACGGCTGCACAAATTTTAATAACACACAACTCTCTGTTACAATCCTAAATCTTCAAGGAAAGTCAATTGTCTTGAGAGCAGTTCTAATGAGTTGGATGTTGCACATACTTTAAGGACAAGAATCAAAAGGTGTTTTTTCCCTCTACTTTCCAATGATTTTTTTTAAATGTTAAAAATTCCATAGCTCTTTCTGGTCTTCACGACTTCAAAGTTTACAGAAAAGCCTTTAAGGTTATTGTGCAACACTCTTCACATTTGTTCCTTCCATGCAATAAGCAGGCGATGTACAAAAGCAAATGTTTGCATTCATGAAGGCATCTCTGTTCTCTCTTATAATAATATAATGTACAGGATGCTCAACCCATGCTCCTCTCTCACATTACAAACTGCAACAGCAAGTTATAACATGCATTAATCCCACATATATTTCTTTTTATTGTCTGCCCCAAAGTTTGGCCTTTCATCTTTTAGAACATATTTATTTAAACATGGCCATCAATTCTAACAATGCCAATGGAAAAGATAAAAGGCAAATCTGAATATAAGAAGACAGTGCGTATGCATTGGCACCGAATTGTCACAACCTGGACATTTTGTAAACTTCTTGAATAATAATCAACAGGAAGAGTTTTCATCATTTGGTAATAATACAGCTTTTTACCAATAACCCCAAGGCATGGCCTAAGATTAAATACCCAAGGGGAAAAAAGGACAAAAGGTAACAACATTGAACAACTTCAGCATCTTAGTTGCAGACCTCCTTTGTATGCTGAATTCAATCTTATATCTCTGTAAAAGAATTTTTAATGAATATTTGGTCTTTAAGAAGTGTAGAAAAAAAAATCTATAAAATTATATGGTAGTTGAAATGGCAAAACAGACTAATGCTGAAGCGGGAGAGGAGCAATGACCACTAAAGATCTACAACAGAAGTGCTTGCTCCATGCTCACCTCAAACTGCGAATGATGAATCAGCCATATGAAAGAACTCTTCAGCAGCCTGAAGCTGAAGGACTTGCAGTACACAGTGAATTTCACAAGAGCTCCAGATATGTCTATCTAATCAACTTCTGTAGAACATGTCATAAGAATTGCTATGATGGATGACTTTTTTTTTCAAACTGCTTCACATATCTGCATGCTTATTCAGCCTGTAAACAATTCTTCTCAAAAGACTTTTAGAGTCAGAATTTATTAATGAAGGTTTATCATAAAGTGCATTTGAGATTAAAGGAGATTCAGAAGATCTGCATTGCGTAGATACTGTACCAGGTGTTTAAATCACGCTTGATAAAAGTCAGACCCATCATTCATCACTGACAACCCATAAAGGTCATAATTGTAAGAAGGCACTTAAAGAAATTAAGTGCAGCTATAAATATTTAAACTTTGTTAAGCACTACTGTAATGACTTAAACTTTTGTAATGGTTCACACACTGTGCATCATACTTAGCTATAATTGAGGATTGCACACAACTCCCAAGGGGTGTTGGTGGCACCTGGGATAGCAAATTCACCCTGAACTCTGCAAAGACCTTTCTATTGCAGGTTTGAGCCTCACCACCAGCATCCTGGACTGACAAAGGGCCTAAAGCCTGAGATTACAGAAACAGTGGACAGGCTATATATCAAAACCAAAAAAACGCTCTCAGGGTCAAATGAGCCTTATCTTAAAAAGAAAAAAAAAACAGCAACTTCCGGCAGTCTTCATCAAATTTTAACATTCCAAAATATAGAAAACCTTCCAACCGTAGAGATATTTTTAGCTAAAAAAAAAAAAAAATCTGCACAAGCTGAAAAATTTGCACCATCTTCATTTTCAATAGCAGCTTTGTGTCTTATATCAAAAGTCTAGACTGGATTTCAGTAAAACGCTTCTAATACAAAAATCAATGTAAGAGATTACAGAAACAGTACACAAATTAGAAAATTACAAAACAGCAGCGACAAAATAGTAATAAATTATGCACAAGTAGAGAAATACATCAATGTCTTTAGAAAATTAAACAAATGTAGAGTCTGGATTTTCCCTTATGCTCCTTTCAAAGGATTAAGGCATCTAACTGGTCAACATTGGATAGGATCAGATCTCAAACTTTGTTTCTCGCCTACCCTTCACAATTATTCCACCAAAATTGTATGAATAAGAAATTGTGAGGATGTAATACTCATATTACAAAAGAACAGAAAATATGAATTGATAAAGCCTGTACAATACAATTTTTTTTTTCTGTACAAGTAAGGTACATCTTGCAAATGTTCACAATGAAATCAAATCTTGTATGGTAAACAATAAAAAATGTGAGATGAATGGTTGGAAAAAGAAGACAGACAGTTTACTCTTTAAAATACATAAGAGACTTCCAACATATTGAGCAGTAGCAAGTGTTTTAGAGTAAATGTCTGTTGAAAAACTGGATCCACACCAGAGGCATGTGTTGAGATAAGAGATTTATATCAATGGCTCAGATATCAGTTTGGAATGATTGAAATTAGTGGGAATCAATTGGGATAGAAACTATGACTCAATATTTTGAAGACTCAAACATAATAAGGACCAGAGAGAGGGTAAGGATGACATCAGATCCACTTCACATCCACTTGTAAAAATCAAATAAAGTGGACCTTGCTGTTTTAATAAAATCTCTAACAACAATGACTGGCCAGTTTGAGGAATTTAAGTTAACATTACAAATATAAACTTGTCGGAGATTGCAGGCAATCAAGTAATCAATTCCCTGATTTGGGCAACAAAGCAATGGTACGCCCAGCGAATAAAATAACAGCCAGGCAAGGAAGACAATGTCAGACAACTGTGCCTGGCCAGGAGACTACTGACAGCGTGATGGCTCCATCTGCCAGTTTGAGGATGGCAACTGCTGCTGAGTGACTTATTGTACGCAAGCTCTGATCATTCACTGCCAGCAAAATGTCACCACACCTGAAAAGAGGGTGAAAAGCAAATAAATTATCTTTTATTTGTGGAAAATGTACAATAGGCTTTTTAAAAAAAGTAGCTTAAAAATGGAAAAAAGAAAAGAAAGAAAAGAGTCACATTTCAAAACAAAGAGCGATTGGAAACATTTTAAAGCCTCCATACTCCCTTTTTGCTATAAGAAATTTCTGGTTGATGAGACTGGCTGACGCATTTTTTTTGCCGACAAGACACCTGCTCAATATGTTGGCAATCAACTATTTGTCTTTTTCAACTGCGTCACAGAAAAAATATTAAATCTCTCATTAGTTATCTTAAGACATCCACTAAAAGCATGTTTGATTACAATCAAAACATTAATGTTTTCACTTATTGAAACTAAAAATACATAGAGTGCTGACTGATTTTATCAAAAGATCAGTGTGAATTTATGGCCACAAAATAAATATCAAAAGATGATTGGGGACAGTCTATCCAACTAAATTGACAAATAAATATCAAGGAATAGACAGTAGACATCACGCAAGTAACATGAACATAAGCTGCTGCCTCTAATTTTACTGTTATTAAAATTCAAATAACATGTTTTAAAACAAAGCTTTAAACACATGTTCTTCCATGCATTTGGAAACTGATGAGAAATCAACAAGCAAAATAAGCTTACTTAAGTCTGCCGTCTTTTGCTGCAGGCGTGTCTGGCACCACAGACTTGACAAAGATTGGCAGACTACCATGGCTACAGTCCATACCACCTACTATTGAGAACCCCAAGCTACCAGTTGGGGACCTAAGCAGAGTAATAGTCTTTACAAGGCGACAGGCTCTGAAATAAGGATAAGTTATATTTCCTTGAGTAAAAAAAAAAGGTCAAAAATAGCAGATAGGTAGAAATCAATGGGGTCAGAATAACTGTGTGGAAATATTCAGAACAATTCACAAGCACATTGTGCATAACCATTTTCAATCCCAAGTTTCAACTATTCTTTTCTTTGAATCTTCTTTTGTTTGCACGATTTTTTAGTATATTTCAGAGTCTTGTAATTTTATTCCATAATACTCAGACCATCACAAAGGAGTAAAATTTAGACATCTGTTTTACGTCTGTGATCCCACTTATGTCAGAGTGCAGGATAAGGGCTTTTGATAAGATCCCATCTCTCCCACCTGATGGTTCAGGCAAACAAGAACTTGAAGAGCACAATAAAAAATTGTCTCCCTAATTTCATGCACAGTTTTTACACCAAGTCTTCAAACTCTTTGCCTGGGTCAGCTGCAAAGCGATAATAGTTTTCACAAATTCTTCTGTCATCTTAGCATTTTTAAAAGCTTCAGTGGTAAGTTAAACATACTGAAATGTATTGATGCTGAAATTGTGTAACAATTCATAAACCTTTCCATTGTTTTACAAGACACAAAAAAATTCTGAAGACACATATAAAAAGAAAAAAAAAACATTTATGTATACATACATACATATATATACATTACAAAACAACACACCTGGTCATGAGGGCTGATCAAATTTTGCTTTTTCAAAGAGATAACTTTATATTTTTAATTTGAAAAATCATGCAAATAGAAATGATTATCATTAATTTTTTTTTTAAGTTGAAAATGCTTTGTACTTAATTACACTTACCTATTGACAGTTTTAAGCTCTGTGCTGTACATTGCAGCTGTACAAAGCCACAAAAATGAACGTGAAACTGATATATATTATTCCAATTAAAAATGAGAATTAAAAATGCTGCTGCTATTTGGTAGCATGATTTGCAAGATGAGTCTTTTCAAATCAAACAGCCTGTGATAAATCTGTGTCAGTGTATTTCAGAAAACATGAAAACTCACGTGGGCATCTGTAGCCAGTAGATCCAAGACGGCACAAAGTTGTGCTCACCCTGCGATGTCTCACGTGCATCATACACTCTCAATGAAAGTACTTTAGCCTCAGAGCTCTTCCTAATCTGCTTCACGCTCTCTGGATGGCTCAAGTGAAGCAGATTGTTGGAGTTGATTGACAATAAAATATCCCCTTTCTGGAAGAGAATAAAGAAACAGATTGAATTGATGTGGAACTCCCACTTCAATTTGAAACAAAAAAAAGATCCGTAAATATTTACCCTGTACGAAGTAAATGTTTGAGAATTAATCCAAGCATAATCTTTTTTTAAATCTGTCAACAAACTTGGGGGACATTAAAGAATGTAAATCAATCAATAAGCAGGTTTAGATAGAGGAGTGTCTGTTTAGCCTAGTTTCACCCTTGCATTGAACAGCTGCACCATAGTGCCATCCAAATGCCCAGAAGCTTTAGAGAAGGACAATTGAAAAGAAACAGTTTTTACCAGATTTGATGCAGTAAAGCATTTTCTTAATCAAACTCCTGTGATCACTCACATTTGCCATGCATTCAGTTTTAAAAAAGGCATTTAATAAAAGCATCCATCTAAGAGCGGCCAACTCCAAAAAATCTAGCTTTGGCAGTTTTGGGTCCTTATGCCAGCACTTTCCAAAGCCTTTCAGTAAAAGTAAATACATTAACCAAAAAAGGCAATACCTGGCTTAGTCAATGGCTATGAAGCAAACAGAGCAAAAGGTTATTACCTTATTCCAGAACCAGTGATTACACTGTTCTGGCTTGATGCCCATACACAATATTAAAATTACTTCAACAGTGAATTACTTATTTATAAAACAATGATCTGTATTTTACTTAGATACATGCTAAAGAGAGTAAAATTTTTCAGACAAGATTTTAGTATTTTGCATCTTGTTTTAGTACTTGATTAATTTGGTTCTCTATCAGTAATAAACTACTGAAATCGGTAGATAGAAATAAGCTGATCTCCTGTTGCCATATGCAACTTACATATAAGAAATGTGTACACAATAAGCTAATAAGAAAAACAAATAATACACAATAACAAGTTAAGTTTCAGACTAAGCCTATATTGCTGCAAGTGATAAGTTGATGCACTTAAAGCCAAAAAAGTGATTTTCTCAGAAACAGCAAGAAGTGCATCATTTGTACATAATATAAATACACCTAATGCCTACATTCATAACGCCTCGTATAAACTATCTATGATCACTTCATTACTTTGCTTTTTTTTACTCCTATCTTTTTCTGTTTAAAAAAAAAAAAAACACATGTACAGTACCTTAAGTACATTGGTCCTGCCCACACACCCCAAAGGATTGATATTGGTGATGTAGATAGGTGTGTCCCCACGCTGACTGCCCAAGCCTCCTGCTATGCTCACACCCAGAGTCTCAGAGGGATCCTTCATAAACAAAGTACAGGAAAGTTAGAAACAGCTTTAAACACAATCCAACATATTTTTGGAAGACGTCTATAAAAATGAAAGAAAAACACATAAATAAAACATGAAATAAAAATAAACAGAACAAAACCCCTTAAATTTTTTTAAAATAAGAAAGGGAAAAGTGGAAAACTGTTGTTAGTGTTAGCCCAAGTTTCAGAAATACAGAATACGAAAACGACAATAATTTGGAATACATATGTTTTAAGTTTTTTTTTACACCCTGTTCACATCATGCTATTTCTGCTAAAACTTTTATAAGCTGATTATACAAAAAACAAAAACAATAGCCAATAAAAATACCAAAGCTAATGAATTAACAACAGTCCCATACTTTGTGTATGGTGACGATTTTCTCCTGGCAGATGAAGCTCAATGGTGTCACAGGTTTGTCCTGATCCTCTGAGTGAGTGAACACTGAATACTTGCTGCTGCTGGCACCAGGCAGGCCAGCACCACTGTCACCACTGGCTGAGCGGATGATGTCTGGGGTTTGGGGGCGTGACCTTCTAGCCACAACAAACTGAACTCGGGCTGGACTGGCTGTAATCAGGGCAGCTGCCTGCTCTTGCGTCCCATATGATACATCTTGTCCGTTGATCTCCAGTACACGGTCATCCATTTTGAGACGACCATCAGCAGCAGCTAGAGATCCCGGTATCTGAAAGATGTGATTGGTTGAATATCCTTTTCACAATAAAAGAACACTTATAACTACGACATAATTTTTCGTTGATAATTAAAAACTAGAGGCAAAAAAAATGGATATTATTTGTAAAAAAAAAACATTCCACTTTTGTCTACACATATGTAGGAAAACTAGCATGCTGAGTTTTGGAATGTGAATTACAGCTTTGTACCATTTGCTTGTGTTTGGAATGTCCTGAGAAAATATGGAAAAGACAAAGATTATATGCAATGCTAAAGTAAAAATAGCCTGCAAAGAAAAAAAAAATGACATATTTTCAACATCTGGACCACTCACCAGAGTTAATATATAGACGCCAGGCCCATTTCTGAAGAAAGAAAAACAATACCAGTACAATGAAATAGGGAATTGTTTGAGTAAAGATTTAAGAATGTTTTTATTTTCTTTGAACCAGTGTAAACATCTTCATTCTCAACATTTCAAAGCCTTAACAGTAAAGTAACACAAAACATTTCCAAAGTTATAAAAAATTTTAATCCATACACAGCTAAGTTAACTAGTATAAATATTAAAGGCAAGATAATGAATAAAAGCAATATGACCTCTAGGATTCAAAGGATGCAATAGCAAACAAATTTTACTTTGAGGTCATTTGTTACCTATATACTACTCAAAAAACAATCAAAGCAAAAATTATGTCCAGAGAGATTTATTGCTGTTTTGTTATTTTGGAGGTGTAAAATTTCTTTATGTTTGCAAATAATATTTTTAAACATTAAAATCTTTCATATTAACTTTAAACAGACCCTCTTCCTTTCCTTCTAAAAACCCTCAAAAAAAAAAGAAAGAAAAAAAAGAATACTGATCCATGCACCTCTCAGAAAATATCATGGCATTTGCATTAACTCTTAAATTACCAGGCCCTTATAGAATTTCGATAGCCAAATTACCAAAGCAAGGAGCATAATTTTTTTTCATAACAGGTGCCACTAAAAAAATTGTATAAATACAAATATTGGTTTTTAAAAATTCCAAAAATCACCATATTTTGGAGAAATGAACAAGCTTTCTTTTCATATATGACGTGTCATGCTTTTATATCAAGAAATTGTGAAAAGAAAATAGTAAAAAATGGCCATCCCTATCAGAATGTGCCTCCGAATCTGGGTCCAAACCCAACTCTAGATCTAGGTTTAGATCTAGATCTAGAGTGCCATTGTTCCAATCTTCAAATGCCTACCCCTCTATCATCATTACTCCTATTACTTTCATTGTCTATATCTCCTTCTTCCTCGTCAACAATGTTATCTACTTCTTCATTTTTGATTATGGACGGACAAGCTGGCTTAAGAAATTGAAAGCCATTTTATAAAAAATTGCTGTATCATTTCTATTCAACCGATTCTCATGTAGTAAAGAACAAACGAAAGAAGAACTATCAAACTGCCGATAGAGCTCTCTTGTGTTAGAAACTATAAAAATAAATAGGCTCTATTCTGTACAGAAAAAGTGGATACTAGACGCAAATATTAGCGGGCGATGGCGGGTGATTTGGTACAACATCAGTACAGACGATACCGGGCGATATGGTAATTTAAGAGTTAAGCAGGAAAAAAAAAGAGATTAACTGTATTCATACTGCACCATTCTAAGGCCACATGATTTAATGAGATAAACTGACCTTTTTCCAACAAGTTTTATCCCAAGCTGTCTTCCTTTGTGTTTGCATAGTGTGATTTTGAGTATTTCTGAAAGGGAATGGAAATTTGAATTTACCAGTGTAAAAAGACAGATTCCGTTCAAACCAGGCTATCAAACCAAAAGTCTTTCAATTTAAAATATATTCAATAAATCCACAATATCATATGATTCATATTATCATTACAGGCAATGACTTACAGAAAACTTTGTGCCCAAAACAATATGAAAAAATGTAGAATTATGAAATGTTGCCAAACAGGTTCCTTGGAGTGAAGCAATGATAAAATTAATGCCTCTCCATTGTACTTTATTCCCTTGCAAGAATAATTTCAATCATTCTCTGCCTTCCTGTAAAACCTTCTACTCATGACCAACCTTCTTTCTCGATAGGTCTGTTCTCCTCTGCTCTCTCTCGATACACAGTGAGTCGACAGACAGGAAAGAACTGAGCCAAGATGGCTGCAGCCTGATGGTGAGTTGCTTGTGTTAGGTCCTCGCCATTCACCTGAAAAAATTATGTTGAGAATCGTAAGATATGATTTGCAGGGTTCAAACACTCTCTCACATTTCACTTGAGAAAGGAAAATTATATTAAAAACAATTTTCATAACTCATCATCTTCATATCCTTCTTCTTGGACATCCTGTTCTTCTTCAAATTTTTTTGTCCAAAGTTGTCCTTTCATCAAATTATTATTTTGTCTATAAAAAACCTTACTAGTATCATGCATCTCCATACTTATTGGAGTTATCAGATAATCCGTCTCCTTTGTGATTTTGCTATAAAATACGGTACTATAAACTTTGGAATTCACATTCCACTTGCTACATTTTAATTAGAGTAGCCTGGACTTTTGCAAATAATATGAAAATTTGGGGAAACTAGTATTTCAACCCATGGGAGATAGTTGTGAACAGGGTGACTCAATGAAAAATCATGAGAGAATCGAGTATGAGTGCTGCCGAAAAACAAAAGATCAAAGGCAAATCAATGCCAATAGCCTAGATATGCAAGAGAAATATTTTTAAGCAATTTTTCAAAAATAGATGATCAGAAAATAAGCGCCCTTCAAGATTGAACTTCATATACCAGCACACTTTTTATAAATGTTTTGCAGCAAAACGAAATAAAAAGTGATAGGATTATGAAATTTTTGGCGACTACTTTTTTTTCTCTTTCATATAATACACCTAGTGCAGATGTCTAGATATAGGAATAAAACAGTTCTATATTTTAATTAAGAAGAAGCGGTGGCTCACTGGTAGGGCAGTCGGCTACCAAGTCAGAGGTCCAGGGTTCGGATCCCAGTCCCGGCCAAGTCAAATTTTGAACACTCCTCTGAGTCTACCCAGCACTAAATGGGTAGCTAGGTCTCTTAAGACCCGGCGAAAGTAAAGATGACGAGGAAAGCAATGGCAACCTACCTCATAATGCCGTATGCCAAGAACAATCGGGACCCTACTCCTGGTTCCCTGATGCTTAGAAGCGTGGTACCCACTTTACTTTTTACTTTTTATATTAATTAAAGCCAGTGACTCCTTTCCAGTAATTCTGAACAAAGCCCTGGGGGCGTCAGTAGCACAGAGGCTAGTAGCGAATCTGCCCTGAGATCTGCAGGGACCCTTCTGTCAGGGGTTTGAGCCCGCCACCAGTGCCCTGGCCTGATGGAGGGCCTGAAAACCTGAGATCACCTTGTTGTGGACTAGCTATATCAAAAAACCAAACCAAAGCCCAGAAACACATGGCCGTTTTTCACAGTTAAGCATTTCAGGACATGAAGTCAGAGACTTCTATCAAAATTAGTTGCTTCACAATGAAGCTGCTAACTTTTTGTTACATCAAATAATGAAAAATGTATTGATATAACTTGCATTACCTAAGTATAATATCCTCAAATGTAACATGAGTCTATTGCTGATCTACAGAACTGAATTTAAGTCAATATCTTCAATGAGAGAATTAAAAATCGCCAATGCTTTGAGTTTAAAAAAAAGTCTACATTTCTATAGACAGTTCTGCACCTAGAAAAATCTGGTCATTTTACCATTATAATTGAGGAATTTTGCTTCATTTTTTTTTTTTTAAGTTATTTCATGGGGCTTTCACACATAATTGTACACTTTAGAGGGTTTTTTCCCCACAGATGTCAAGCAAGAGCTTCAGAGCATGCACAAAAGACAAGTACTGTGTATCATTTAAAGCTGCTTGTCTATTTCAGAGAAGTTGTGGAACACTGTGATCAGATTTAGTGTGTATACCTCTAGGATTTGGTCTCCTGCCATAAGGCGACCATCATGGGCTATTGCTCCATCTGAGAAGACCTCTTGAATAACTGTGCATACCTGAGAGTAAATAAACAACATAAACTATAAAATATAGAATCTGAAACTCGTAGGCATGGGCGCTGGGAGTAAACTATTGATAATACGTCTTTATGTGTATAAAAACAGCATCAAATATCAATAAATAAAATTGTTCAATGAAATGATCTGATAATTTTTTTTTTAATTTTTTCGCTTCCTCAAGTGAAGATATAAATCACTCACTCGAAATTATCTTTTGTTTCTCTAACAAACTTTTGCTTTATTTTACAATTCTGAATTTATCTGCTGGAGTTTTCTACATGAGATTTATCCCAATCTAATAATAACATGCAAAGTAATATTACGGACATAAAACCTGCCTTTTTTATTTTGCCTTTCTTTTGTGTCAATAATATCTGCATCTTGTCACCAGTCTCTTCTATTTTGAACCCTTTATATCTTAATGAATGCTCATAGACCGACGTCAGTGATTTGAAATATTTAAAACGCAACTGGTCACACATTATCATTACAAAATGTATATGAATCATCATCTAAAAATTTTTCTTTAAAGGCAAATGACAAGAAACATATTTAAGTTGAAATAAAAAACATAGAAAAGAAAGTTGGGAAAATGTAGTGAAGCAAATTTGCATGGCAACTAAAGAAAATTTTTCACTACTTGCTGAATATGTATGTTTGCCTTTTTATTTACCTGTATTTGATATGCTTGTATGCTTTATTAACAAGGATGCCAGCGGCCTCTGACAAAAAAGCAGGAAACTTGTATAGTGATAAAGAGTTTTCTCAAAGCTGTATTTAAAGTATAATTGACTTTTAAGTAGTAAAAATAATGCAAAAAGTCGGAAATCCTGTTTAAATCGGAAAACTGACATCCCTGTAATAAGTTTGAATTTTGCTGATATCTCAGTTAGAGCTGAAGTTATGGAATGTTAAAGGGAAAATGAAAAACCTATACTTTTGACTTTACAAGTCCCTAGAATAAAAAATAATGTCAGCCAGTTCAGACCAGTTTTCTCAGATTGTCATATTTTAGAACAAAAGTCCATAAAGGTCATTGCTATGATGACCTCAAGCATCCAAGAGTTGGAAGAGTTAACTCTAACAAAACTCTAGAACTCACCAAGGGTGTGTCACATCCTCCAACAACACTGATGCCCAGACTCTCACCCTCCTGACGTTGGACCTCTATAGTGGACACTTCACCATCAGTCACTGGGTTTTTACCTATATTAGAAAAACATAGATCTTTATTTTCAAATCAACAGCTTACAGTTTTGGAACAGCCATGTGCGCTTATGTATTGTTTATGTTCTCATTTGCTTGATTTTGTTTCCACAGTGTGTACTACAGTTAACAATGTAATCATAATTGTTCGATAGGAATTTAACTCCTACTGAAGATTTTATTCTAGTTTTAACTGGCTATACTCTAATTCCAATCCAACATGAATCCAGAAGAAGAAAGCTGGGAACAACTTTTCCTATTTGATCAAGAAAACGAGACGTTAAGAAAAGATAGGTAAAGGCTTTGGATGATGAGGAAAAAGAAAGAAGAAAAGAGACATAAAAAGAACCATAGACATAGTCAAGGAAATATCCAAATAAAGATGAAGCATAAAGTGTCAATTATGATGAGGTGCAGTAAAGAGCATCTCTTACCTGCATTCTGGTCGCGGTATGGGCACTCCCAAAGGTGTGACTGCAGAGCGCTGCGAGGGCCTTGGAAAGTGCAGCCTAGACTCGACTTGATACACCTGGTCACTGCTCCTCGACATCTGATAGTGAACAGAAATCACATCACTTTCGGTGTTCTATTTCCCAAAACAATGTCAACAATCGTTAATTCTATTGAATCGTGAACGCTGCCAACACTTTTCTGTCCCCAATATAATTATCTCTTGCATCCCCAGGGTAAACCCATGGCCAGATACAATCTTATCAGACATTACACTGAGAAGATGAGATGGCAGTGTGGGATGAAATAATGGGACTTTTTTTCACTATTCTGATTCTCAGGGCACATTTGACCAGACTTCAAGACCTTTTTTTTTACCCCAAATCCATAAAAGAACATTGACACAACATATGGATAATAAAGAAAAATAGGGCAAAATCACTCAACCTTCTCGGCATCCTATCCTGAAAGAAGATGACATGCCGCATTAAATGTGAATGAGCTTCACTTCATTTTTTGTATTATCCTCAGCTTTATGTGTAGCATCCCATCAAAAGCTTTACTATTCAAAACGTTAGGACAAGGAAGAGGGAAAAAAAAAACAAAAAACAAACAAACAGCTAAAATCTTTAGGAGGAAAGAGGCCAAAAATATTTCAAAAGTCAAAGAAAGAAAAGGCATCACACCACACTGGACTAAGAAAATAATAATACCTGTGCAAGAGATGAGCCTCCAGCTCACATCGTGTGAGAACCTCTTCACAGTAATCTACATTTGGGCACACAACAAGTAGCTTGTCCAGTAATCTGAAACAAAAAGTACAGCCTAATAAATTAATAATCAATAAAAGATATAAACTAAATTGACAGGGAAGACATTAAGGAAGTGTTTTCAACAACAGCCATGGATTAGGATTAGTTAAAAGGAAATTTAAGAAAGGAGAAAAAAAAATATACTATATTCTGAGGTCAAAATTGTTTCGAAAAAGAAAAAGGGGTAAGAGAGAGAGAGAGAGAGAGAGAGAGAGAGAGAGAGAGAGAGAGAGAGAG
>BLXT01000055.1:4910038-4944287 GCA_019648995.1 Plakobranchus ocellatus | reverse complement strand
TAATAATAATAATAATCGCCGATGGCGTGTTAACTTATTTAGCATTAACTGTAGTTTAAGAAATGTCTTTTTCAAAATCTTGAACGTCCCAGACATAATGAAATTTTGCATGCATGCATGGTCGTTGTTCTGGCCTGTTGGGCTAGGCTTCCGCTCACGAAAACTTACTTCCTATACGAGGCTTTAGGGTACTTATAAGCCAAGTGTACATTCTTGAATTGCAGGTTAGAAAGCAGCCGAGAGAAGTTGAAAGTTTGAAGGAGTATAGAATGCATACTTTTGCTACAAAATCACTATTACAATTTAACTATTTAACTTTTAAATGCGTAATCCTGCGTCGGTGGTTTTGAAAGAAAATAATTTGCAAGGGGCTTTCTTTGGGATTTGAACCGGACGCTTTATTAAGACTCCCACAAGGAACAGCACACATCCTGGCACACACTAGTTGCTTTTTGACAAATTGCAATAATCGGTAACCGGAGAATAGATTTTGTTGGATTCTAAGTGCCTGGAGCTCTCAGTAATCATTAAGTATGCAAATTGGTAAATATCCGGATGACGAAAGAATTTGAATAAATTTCTAAAGCAATGACTTACTGTCGCATTCTTTAACAATAAGGCTTACTACTTCGTGACAAAGTGAACGTTCAACATTAGATTATCTTGTGGATTAAAAAAGAGCTATAAATGAATTACTGTAGTTGAACGTATTTCTTTTATCGGTGTAACGTTCAAACTGCTTTTGTGGACCACTCATAACGATAATAATAATAATAATAATAATAATAATAATAATAATAATAATAATAATAATAATAATAATAATAATAATATTAATAATAATAATAAAATAATAATAATAATAATAATGATGATGATGATGATGATAAGAAGAAGAATATGACATTTATATCTACAAATCCATGGCATAATCACTGCTCAATGCACTTTACATATATATTCATGAAAACGATTAATACGCACTTATGCACATATGTAATACCCCATTTATACAGAGTAATTAAGTAAATCATTCAAAGTGGAAAAAACATTCTAATTATATAATTTTAGGGGATGAAATAGACTGTTTCATTTATTGATTTTATGTCAAGAATAGTTACCGCCATCCTTTTGTGTTATTATTTATGTTGCCATTTTTTCCTTTTTATTTTTTCCCCTCACAATAGTGTAATATTACACTGGTTCAAGAACCCCCCCGCCCCTTACGCTTTTATTACAGGAGGAACCCCCCCCCCCCTTACCCTTTTCTTACAGGAGAAAAGACCCCCCCCACACACACACACCACACACACAAACCCACAAGGCGTAAGATTATATTTGAATGGCCCCTTGGCAGCTAAAACCGGTGTGTGCACCAATATGTCATATTTTTCTATTGAAAATTTTAGCCAAGATACCGTATGGACGTAGGCTTACCACGTAAAATAATTTTTAGAGATAGATTTGACTACATTCACTCACGTCATGGTTTTTGGACTTAACATTTCATCAACATTGAGAGTAACAATGAAAATATTTAAAATGTTTGATTTATCGATACTTTTTACACAAATCAAAGTCATTTCGTCCTGTTTTGTTTAAGAAAATCTCAGGTGATTACGAAAAATAATCGACTTTTAAGTGGGCCTTTCGAACACAACTTGCGATTATGCCTTCAAGACATTGATGCGACACCTTGCAAATGTCCTGCAGATATTCAAATGATAAAAGAAAATGCTAGAACTCACTTTAGAAGTTAACAGTGGGGGATAAAATGTTTTTAGGAAATCTATATTTTGATGTAGCGCCAATACTCTGACGATTACAATGGACCTACATGTAGACCTGTAGATAATGCACAGAAATTGCAAAAAAAAAAAAAAAAAAAAAACACAATGTTCAAAGACCCCAAATAAATTGAGGCTTTAAAAACCTGAGGATAGGGAATAAGAAAATCGAAAAATAAACCTTGCTGATAAATCTTGATCTACAGTTAGGCCCAGCCAAAATCCAGATCAAGATGCAGAGAACGATTTTCATTATAAGATGCTGAGAGGATGAAAATATGATTCCTGCACATGTTATAATGAGTACGAAACGTGAAACTAGTTTCAGACTCTTTGGTAAGCTTTCTCTATGTCCAAGCTGTGACGTTAAACTGCATCCGTCGGACAATCGGTGACTAAACCGGTAACCCCATCAATTTTGAAACTGATGAGAAGGGTAGTGGAATCCAGTAGCACAAACAATAAGAGCTTCAAAGGGCAAAAGATCCTAAATAGAACAAAGGCCATCCATAGTCTCCCACTGCCTTATGGTTTAGTTATAAAACACAGACTAGAGCCCTGCAATAATCGGCAGTAGGCAAAGGGAACCACTGCAGTAACTTTCCAAGAAAAAGAAATGATGATGCAAAACCAAACTCAAATCTCGGATTTATGATTCTAATTTGAAATATGTGGCAAAACTTCAATCTGCTCGGGTGTAAATATACATGGAAGAAGCGTTGATATCTTATTTTATGAAACAACAGCAAAAAGTCTGGAGAATTTGTGTACAATTTCAGAATAAAAAAGAACAACCACCAACTTAAACAAATAGTACACAAAAAGTCAACACCATTAAAACGTTTCGCCTTTATGGGCTTCATCAGTTTCTTACAGAGACAAAAATAACGAAAATGTGAACAGGATAGAGAAATGTTAGTTATGAACAGCTAAGCGAATGAGGAAAAGAGAGGGGGGAGTGGTACAATGTGCTACCCAGAATTCGTCCATGATCCTCTCTCTCTCTCTCTCTCTCTCTCTCTCTCTCTCTCTCTTCTCTTCTCTTCTCTTCTCCCTCTCTCTCTCTCTCTCTCTCTCTTTCTTTGTCTCTCCCTCCTCCCTTCTTCTCTCCATATCTCTCTCTCTCTTTGTCTCTTCCTCCTTCTCCCTTCTTCTCTCCATATCTCTCTCTCTCTTTCTCTCTTTCTCTCTCTCTCTCTGTTTTGTTGACTTTTTGTTAATTAATAGTTTATTAGTTAAGAGCGCCCACATATCAACAGGCCGTGGCGAAGAGAGTGTATGTTCAAAGAACAAAAGAAATATGCAAACATTCCAACTAAGGCTGTTGAGCTGTTCAAGTCAAGAGTGCCAAAAGAAAGGAAAATGGCCGATGTCCAGGGGTGTTATCATTCGTTCAATAGTCACCAAGGAATTCTCGTCAAGAGGTCATTGGGTCTAATTTACATGCAAAGCATGCCCAATGAATCTAACAAGAAATGGATTCTCGTATACCAGGATCGCCTGACGAAGTTTTGTATTCTTCGAGCCTTGACGTCTAAAAAAGCTGCAGAGATCGCTTTTCATCTACTGCACTAAAATATCCAAGGATTACGCGTGATCTCTAGGTACGTGCTCTTATTGCACATGTAACATTTATTGGGAGAAAAACAGCATCAGTGACAGTTAATAATGAGCTCAGTGATTACCAACTCATATAGAGAGGTGTAAGAAAAGGCTGTGTCTTCTCTCTAGGTTTAATTTCTTTCTACAGCGAAAAGGTAATAAAAATATTGAAAAACCACACAGGATTAGTGATAATTGGGTATAATCTAAACAACCTCAGATGATATTGTGCTTATAGCAGAAATCGAGGAAGATCTACAGGCTCTTTTAAATACCGTAGTGCAAGAAGATTTATACCTTGTTCTAAATCTCATTCAGTTTATGTTTTGGAGGATTTATTAATTTGCTTGTCATATGAGTCATTTTTTCAGAGTTACAATATATCTTTTTAGAATGACAAAGATTCTAATTTGAAGGAAAAGTTAATACAGATGCGTGAAAGTTGATAAGGTAAATCGTTAGAAGAAAGTCTTTAGATGGAACTAGATGTTTCATTTTTATCAAGCAGGAGAGGTTTTTATTTTTAGTCCCAATTGTCGATAATCAGCAGGTCTCAGCGTACTTAAATGTTTTCCTGAAAGCATGTCGCCCCTTTATATTTCAGCTTTACATAGTTTCATTAAGGCCTTCTCTCACTGTTAATAAAATAATTTATAAAAATTATACAAGACGAAACCTTTTTGACATATCTCTTCTTAAACCGTTGATGGAACGAAATTATTTCGGCCATAAGCTACCAATGCTCGTATCAAATCTGATACATAAAAACCAAAGAATACTATATTGAAAACTGTTTTTTTTTTCAATATTGGAATCTCCATTTTATAAATCAACTTCACTTTGGAAACTTATTTAATTTTTTTCTTCATTTGAATACGAAATTCGAAAGAATGTCAATTCTAAAACTGTTCATATCATCATTTTCATATATGAAACTATTCCATTTGCATTGTTTTACAACATATCTTTAACAGAGAGCGATCAAGATATCAATTTATTTTTTAAAATATGGAATTTTCATTCCGAAGTTTGAATCGAATCCAATTTGCCATGACATAGAAGAGTTTGTAAAGAACAGGCAGGCCAGTTAGACTTTACATGAAAGAAAAGTAGAATGACTAGACTGTGCACAATCACCTTTAATCAGTTCTAGCTCAGCGCATCACATAACTATGGTATCCAAAAAGATTCATCATAAAATTTTAAATCAAACCTGCAACAGAAGGGTGTGTGCCTTTCATCCATATGGGGACCACAGTGCCGCATTGAAGTCTTTTTGGGCAAGAAGTGGGCATCTCTCCCCCAGCCCTAGACGTAAATCTGTACCAACCCTCCGGCAAGTGTATATCACAAATGGGCATTTCTGGATAACCTGTCTCATATCCTGAAAAATGGGTGGGGGCACAAGCGCAGTAAAGAAGACGGATAAGATTAGAAAAGAGGATTATGCAAGTGGAGAAGGTAAGGCCTGGAGAAAAAATAAATCAAAGAGAGTGAGAGATAGAGAACGAGATAGATGGATAGATAGATAGATAAAAGAAAGAAGAAGAAGAAGAAGAAGAAGAAGAAGAAGAAGAAGAAGAAGAAGAAGAAGAAGAAGAAGAAGGAAGAAGAAGAAGAAGAAGAAGAAGAAGAAGAAGAAGAAGAAGAAGAAGAAGAAGAAGAAGAAGAAGATGATGATGATGATAATAATGATGATGATGATGATGATGATGAAGAAGAAGAAGAAGAGGAAGAAGAAGAGGAAGAAGAAGAAGAAGAAGAAGAAGAAGAAGAAGAAGAAGAAGAAGAAGAAGAAGAAGATGATGATGATGATAATGATGATGATGATGATGATGAAGGTGATGGTGATTATGATTATAGTGAATGTGACAGGTCTATCTACCTTATTGTCGAATGCAGTTTGTGCAAATGATGACTTAGTGGTGCATGTCATTGCATACCTATGAGCTTTCCGAAATCCATTATCATGAAATAAACACGAATAAAAAATACGAATAGAATCCAAAAGCGTGTAAACAATGACATGTGAGAAATATTTCAATTAGATCACGCAAATCGATTAAAAGCAAGCACATCCTTGCAAGTTAGCATGCAAACGTGCATGAATTCGCTTCCGGGTTCGGCGAAGAAGTCTTGCCTGTGATCTAGTGATACCTAAAAGATACCAACTTTTATTATATCTGCTTTTTTGCACAGTGCTCTTTCCGACTCACGACAGCGATTCAACTTTTCAAAACATTTTTTGCGTTTTACGCTTGAATTTCTTTCGTATGCAAAAAATGCCCTTTGAAGCTTTCTCATAGCTTGAATGAGCTTAATTGAAAGGTATTTGAAAATTGCATGTTAATGTGTCGTTTTTTTTAAGCTCGCGACGAACTGGGAGAAAAGTTAAAGAAATACTGAAATATTTCATAACTCTCATTTCTCTAAAAGTATTTGAGCATGGAAAATTTATCTGTGTATCTTTGTGAAAACCGTCTATTTTCAAGATGGCTAACTTCCGTTCTAATGGTTTAAACAAAAAGACAAAGAAAAAACCTATTGAGTGAGGTGGCCAGTCAAATTGCTTAGTAATTTAACTTACCTGTACTTCTATGCGGCTCGTTCAGTTCATTGTAAATGGCAGGGCTACATGGGTCAAACTGGGCCACACATGAGGCTGGTCAAATAAAAAGGGTCATGTGCTTATTTAAAAAAAATATTTCTTGCAAAAACTAAGACAAAAGAACTACTAAAATAATGCTAGTGACTCTTGCTTTGCTCTTACGGTCTCAAAAAGCTAATAAAGACCACTTGAATGCCCAGAAACTGGAGAAGTGAGGGGTCATTGTAATATAGAAAATGCAGGCAAGTCTTTTCTTCATTATTGAACGCTTAAGGTTTTTCTTCATTACTGAACGTTGTTAGAACCCGGAAGAAAGGCGTGATTTATTTATGCACATTAATTTGAGAAATTAATGCATTGATCACTGATGAAACCGAATGTTCTGAAATCTCGAGTCGAGTGCAAACTACAAGATTTCTGAATACCATTTGAACAAAACGTAATTGGCCTTATCTGCACCTAAGTTCTTATAATTTGCTTCATAATGTAATTTTAAATAATACTGTTTCTGATAGAACAAAGAAAATCATTTAGGCCTAAAGTGCGGCAAAAACTGAATTGGAAAGAATTTGGCGAAATATTGAAATAGAAGTAGGTTGATCACTCCTGAACATAATTATGATATCCATGGCCGCAATAAAATAAATTGTGATGGGATAAGAAGATTTGGAGGTATCACAAAAAAATCTTCTTTACAGGTCTCAGTTATAGATATCAACAGCGAATTAAATATGTCAAGTTTAGGCTACAGTGTTAGGCCAAGCACAAGCTCTAATTTTACGCTAAGATTAAACCCAAAACGTCGTAGTAAGACAAACATGAGGAACACTGGTTAATGAAGGACAAAATAAAAGAGGAAGAATTTAAAATCTTTTTAAGCTGATGAATAAAGACAAAAATAAATAGAAGAGAAAAAAAATTAAAATTATAGCACAAGATCAAATTTATTGAGTTCGGGCATTATTTTAATACTGAGGGAAATATACAAAATAAAAGAATGTATGCAAAAAGGTTTCCCTAGATTTGTAACAAGCACTATGTTCAGAAAAAAAGCCTGCAAATCATGCGTTCTTTTTTTGTCTTGCAAAAATTATTAAGTCTAGAGTCTCTAGGCTTATTAAGTTGGGAGAGACTCAATATTTTTTCCTCCTGTATTATTTCGCAAATCCTGACACCCTTTTATACTCTTAAATCTTTGCCCATTATATATGTATCATACATAATCCTACATGGAACATTCAATTACAAAGCTTGCAAACGTAGAGTTCCCGTGCTTACCAACGAGCCCTGCCACCGCCAGGGACAGAGCTGTACACTTCATCATTGCTCCGCTGAGACTGTTTAGATTCCTCTGCCTATCTCTGCGCAAAATGCATTGTATATTTAGAGTCATGAATATATGTGACACTAGAGTCTCTATAAAATGACCGTTGCTGTGTCCTTATCTGCTCTTAGATGATTAACTAGACATTATATAAGAAAACCATTGAAAGCCGAACAGGATTATTTTATAATTGCAGTTTATAGAGTAATTCATGGATAATTTTATTGCGTCCAGGATAAGACAATCATTTGCCTGTTTGAATGCAATATATTACGGAATCATCATCATGGAGTATGAATGATTAGCCCAGGTGCGAATTTGAGGGGAGTTCGAGATTTTCTTGAGCGCTTTATCATAAATCTGTCTATGTTATACTTTGCCTATTTCAAAGTCATTTAAGATAATTTTTAACGTGTCCTCTGTTGTTATGCTTAAGTGTCGGTCTCGATTTAATTGTTGGTCTCTCTCTCTCATGACGGCGCACGTTGGTGACTCAATTTCTCGCCATAATGGCAACATACTCTGAGATCTGCACTGCCGCTTCTGTCGTCCTTAGTCCATACCTGGCATGATGAGAGCCTAAAAGGCTCCTAACTCAACTTGGCACTCAACAAATAAAATTGAAGATTGTGGAACTTGAGCTGTTGTGTTAAGGCATATGTAACATTCATGGTTTCTTTGTTCAAGAAAATTGTATGCCACTCAAAGCGTGACTGTAATCGCCATACCAGGTGTGTGTTATTTACCACATAGAAAATATTCATGCATTTAAGGATATGATTTATATAAACCACACACAGATACACAAACACAAAACATTGTAGCTGCCCGCCATGCCTGCATGGGATTTGCTTCAATTAAGATAATGCTGATAATGCAGATAGATAATGCAAAGCTGTAAGGCTTAAAGAAAAAAAAAACAAAAAACGAACATTCATATTTTTAGGCTTTTTGTAAAGTAAAGAGTACCATTTGTCTTCTTTTAGCTTTCTTTAATTACATCTTCATGATTGCTTCCTTCGAAAAAATGCGATTATGAATTGAAATGATCTTTATAATCACCCCAAACATCACCACCACCAACACCACCACCGCCGCCGCAAAGAGTAACATTGTTCCAATTTTTCCCGTTCACTCTTTCCAATTCACATTAGTTTGTTAGATTGTAGGTAGCTATATTCGGAAGATCTCTGTGTTGTAATTTTCCCCACTTCATTTGATAGTTGACTGAAGTATGTGTATAGATTTGTTTCAATCGTTTTCTTCTTGATATCTGTAATTTCAGGACAAGTTTTCTGGTTACTCTTCGAATTTCAGTTTTTAGATTATGTAACGTCATTTCATAGTCAAAACTGTTGCACTTCTTATTCTTGGTGGTTGTTGGGTCTCCAGATATTTAGGTGAAAAATTTAGTTCGACTAATGCTCTCAACGTGTCGGTTGATTCATGTATGTACATTAAGGACAAGTTATGTTGTTTAATTTTCCCTTTTCGCTTGATAGTTGAATGATGTCTGTTTATTTAGGAAAATATCTGTCCTATACATAGTTCCCAATTCATTGATGTCTGTGTATTCAGGACAAACAAATTCACGCGGTGATTGTTGTCTGTAAGTGTAAGTTCAAAACATGTCTCTTGTTCAATTTTTCTATCTCGATTCGAAATTGATAGGTTTTAATATTCTTCAAGGCAATTTATCTCGTACATTACTCATCCTACTTCACGTTTTTAGTTGATATATTTAGGTGCTCGAAATTTTAATTTAGTTCAGTATTCTCTCTTAACTTGGAGATTGAATGATGTTTATTGAAAAACAATGCACCGTGTCATTTCACTTGGTTGATGTATGTATAACCATTTTTCTCGATCATTCCTCTCATTTCACATAATGATTGAAAGATGTTAATATTTTCAAGACAATTTCCCTGGCTTGATTTATTGCCACTTCACTTATAGGTAGAAGCAAGTATGTATATTAATGATGGCGATTTTCCCCGTGCTATGTACTTAATTTAGGCTGGATATGTGTCCCTGTCTTCTGTACAGTTTACTTCATTGATTGTTCGAATTAATTTTTGGCATTTGGTATGCATCTGTTTATTGAAGACTATTTCTCTCGTCCTCTGTTCCCACTTTAATTTATGGTTGAAAATAGTTGACAAATAATACTAAAAGAACATTAATTCTTTTGCTTTCTGTTGATACTTTCTTAAATGGTTGATAAACATAGGTACACTTAAAATCTTTTCATTGTTCATTCACTGTTTCCATTTGTTTGCTGGTGGTCTCTGCATATTCATGGCAATTTCCACACGTTGTTGATTGAAACATTGATCACAAAGTTTAAAAACAAATGTGTTTTTCTTTTTGCGAATTACTGTTTAAAAAATTAATAGCTCCCAAATTAAAAGTTAAGGGTGTAGTATAATAGTTTAATATAATACTGCAGGAACAATATGTGTAACTAAAACTACAGCTTGATCTCTAACAATATTGATTTCTTAAAATGACCATAAATGACCTTTCATATTAATTGTATGTATATCAGAAAGGTGACCGACGCAGGAAATCTTGAATTTGAAAAAAAAAAAAATCCAATGAAATTCCTTAGATTCTCAAGATTTAAATCAAAGTCTTCATCGGTGTTGTCACTTGGCCAGCGAGCGCTTTCTTCGATAAAGTTTATCATCCTTACTCAAGCAACTCTTCTTCGACGAAAATTGCCTCTCTGAAGCGTGCAACACCATATACCACCATAAACAAATGAATTCTAGCTAAAATTATAGACTGCATTATGGCCAGTCCTAAATGAGCAGAAAATGTTTCTGTCGATTTCACATAAAAAAAATTTTAATTTTAAAAGAATCACGAGCCTCAAGATCTAAATTTTTGCCTAACCCGACCTTAGCTGATCCTTTTAGGACTATACGCTGATAGAAGAATAGAAGCATTTAAGACAATAGAATAAACAAATGATTTCACGACAAATTTTTCATGAAGTACGTATTTTTCTAAACAATGTTTTTCTATCTCCCCTCTACTTCCTCACAACAATGAATGCCGCGAAACTGTCACCAATTGTTTCTCCATTTTCTCACCTAAACATTGTGACAGAGTGTTAAAATATTATTAGTTACCTGTTTATGTCTTTTAAATAAATATTTGCAAGGAGCATAATCGACACAAATGTAAATGCCGACATAATCTTTTTTCAAATAAATTTTTACATTTTATCATAACTTTTTGTAGAAAGTTTGAACTTACTTGGTGAAAAAATAAGAAAGCCTTAAGCTATAAAAATATACCTCAAATAAGATGGCGGCCATTTTCGAAGGACCTTCTTAAAGAGACAGAGAGAGCATATTTGAAACCAACATTTACAAACAAAAAAGAAAACTAAAATAAGGATAATAAAAACACATATATGATCAGTACTTTTGCATTGTAGTGAATATTGGACAATATAGAAGGAAAACAGAGAAAACTAAAAGCAGTAGAGATATGGTTTATCAGAAGAATGATAAGGATGTCCTGGGAAGAAAAAGGCCAATAAATTGGTACTGAAAGAGTTTAACCTTGAGCGATTACTAATTAAAACCCTAAGACAGAGGCAACTACAATTTTTAGGCCACATTTGCCGACACAGGGGTTTAAGGCACTTAGCAATCATTGGAAAGATTTAAGGTAAACGCAGTAGAGATAGGCAGAATTTAAAGTTTTAACCCATAGACAAAAGGTAATGGTAGCAACAACAGCTTTATGAGGTTAACTAAGAATAGCTTTGAGAGGAGAGACATGATTGCCAATGTTTTTTTTAGACAAGGGACATAAACAAAAATTGCGCAAAACAGAAATATTAAATACCTCTAAGGTTCCGATTAAGTTTGTCAGACACGGACAAACCTAAGGATCATAATTTACTTTTAATGGCAAGCTGGTGACTGGTCGATCTATCAGAAAATCATAGGTGTTAGAGAGTGAATAATAAAAAAAATCGTACAGAAGCATGAAAAACGATTTTTATTTAAAAGGAAATGTAATAGAGAAAAGGTAAAGTGGTGCCGAAAAACAAGGGAGAGAGATACTACAAAATAATGAGAAAAACAAACAGAATGAAGAGAAGATAGATAGATAGATAGATAGATAGATAGATAGATAGATAGATAGATAGATAGATAGATAGATAGATAGATCGATAGATCGATAGATTGATAGATAGATAGATAGATAGATAGATACATAGATAGATCGATAAATAGATAGATAGATAGATAGATAGATAGATAGGTAGATAGATAGATACATAGATACATAGATAGATAGACAGATAGAAGGTTAGATAGATAGATAGATAGATAGATAAATAGATAGATAGATAGATAGATAGACAGATAGATAGATAGAAGAGAGAGAGAGAGAGAGAGAGAGAGAGAGAGAAAGAGAGAGACAGAGTACAAATTAAAACTAACATAGCCATAGGTAGAATGCCAGAAGCTTGAAAGAAGTAGACGGATAAAGTGACGTTCAGCGAGAAAAGCGACAATTGACAAAGACACAGGCGAGTTACATGTCAAACGCTGAATATTGCGGGAGGCAAAAGGATTAGGGACAAGAAAAAGAGACATAATGAGGAGAAAATGAAGGTTAAAAAGATAATACATTGTTCATTTTTTGTCAAGCAACGTTGGAACAATTTAATGAAGATAAGTGTTTTGCTTTCTTCCTTGTAAATTTTATATTGTAAATTGACCCCACTTTGACTTGATTTATAAAGTTAATTTTAATAATAACTGCATCCTCTGCACCAGTAAGTCGCCATGGAGGCATATTCCAAAATCCATTCCTCATTCCGAATCCATAACAATTTGCGCGCAGTCTCAAATAATAATGTCACTTTACTAGTAATAGGTCTAGAAACCGCATAATATTCTGTTAATTCAATTTGAATGATATAAAATGAAGGTCGACCTTATTTTCCGAACGCTTAATTCTATAAAGAAAGAGAGAGAGAGAGTGTGTGTTCAGTAACACCGGCACACTCGTACTCATACTGAGCGGACGAAGTTAAATCTAGAAGCACTGGACCCCTTAAAGTAAGTAGTGCCATTGCGTTGGTAAAATAATGCCTAGACCTATTTTCCTAAGTGTTCGGGAAAATAGTCACTTCGTAAAATAAATGCACTTAAAGGAGTAATAGAAACCAAATGGCAATTGATGAAGAGTGTGCAGCATCTAGACCTGAATTCCTTATCAATGTATAATAATGACGTAAATTCTTTTTTTGTTTGAATACTTCATTTCATCGCCGAAGCAGCGTATTTTTTTTCCTTCGTATTTTTTGGCCTTATGTTTTGTGCCTGGGCTTATTTTGAAGTGCGGCACGAAGGTTTGGGTCCCATGACCTGCTTAAGAAGTTGCAGTCAGTCGAGAAACAAACTACAGTCAGTCGAGAAACAAACTACAGTCAGTCGAGAAACAAACTGCCGATTTCCTTTCCCCCCTTTTTTTTTTTTTGTGAAATATGATTTGAAATTACTTTTTTTCAAAACTGTCTATTGATAATTATGCATGAGTATATGTATAGATGAGCGTATGTGTGGTAATGTGTATCGTTTCGAGATCCAGATGTGGGCCGAAGGTAAAATCTAGTGCTTGATCAAGGTCTAGATCTAGGCTCTCTGCTTGTTAGCCTAGAATACCGGTTTGGAATTATAGATCATTATCTAAATAATCCTATATCCTAGGCGCACACAGGGCATTTTTCAGTCGGCGGACAGTTCAGTCTCCGGCCAACTATTTTTTATTAACCGCACACACAGAGTTGAGCGACATCGAAGCAACCTACTCATTTGCCGCCATGGAATGCGAAGATGTAGTTGCTGTCTGTGCTCTGTGATTGAACTAAGAAAAAAGAAAAGAAGAAAGTGGTTTTGGGTTCATCCTTTGACTAGTCAGAGGTTTTTAAAGAGCAGTTTGTCAAACTCTACCCAAGCCTTTTATTTCTTGTCTCTGTCAGCATAATCATCAGCTCATGTTATAATGGACAGGTTTCCTTTCGATTAGAGAAATACAATTTTCGGTCCCAGTTGGATCGCTATCCATTTTGTCTGCATTGTGGAAATGAAACAATGTACTGTGTGTACTTTAAGTCAATTGTGGTGATCTCCTGTCTTTTAGACTTTTCAGAAGGATAGACAAAATACATGTAATATGTATAATAATGCAAAATGTGAGCTACAGTTTTAAAACGATGCCCAAAAAGCAGATGACCAATAGAGCCCCTTTTTCTCTTCTTTGAAAAATAATATAAATTTATCACGGTAACCTGTTTATATTATTCATAAAATCTTAAGAAGTTGTGAGGATAATTCAAAGGGGTCCCACAAATCAAATTAATTAGGAATGCAATCAACAACAACCATTTACATGCCATTTTAATAAACACACACATACACACAAATCTTTTAAAAGAATACTTACTAAGCATTAAGACATATCCATGTGATAATTTTTTTAAAATATTGATAACAAACGAAAATGAGTCGGCAGTTAAAGCATAAACAACGAATGCAACATAGTGATTGTTCAGACTCTCACAATAATCGTCTACAAAATGCTAATGCCATGTTTTTAAAAAAAATCTGCATCTTAGATATAACTAGATATTTTGCTACAGTAAGATAAAAAAAAAAAACTTTTGTTTGAATTTCTGTATAGTTAGCAATCCAGATTATCTCAACTACAACATTTCATTGTTTTTACCATGAGCATTTTCAGCTTGAAAAACAATCTTATTTAGTGTACATAGCTGTACCTTAAAACACACACAAAAAATCTAGAAATTTTTAAATACTTAATTTGGTAGTGTAAATTAACTCCATTATACCCTGTGTCTGAGATGGCTTTAATAAAAACTATTATGTGTGTCAAAATCGGGAAATTTAGTTCACAAAAAAAATGAGCATGAAATCTTAAACTTATGATATTATATTAATATGCTGTTTGAGGTGCAATATGATCCATTATTTTAGCGTTATTATGGCTATATATTACCCTCTAATTATTACTGTTTTTTTTTATGTCTCCTGGACAGTTAAACAAGGAACCAAAAAATGTAGGCATATTTTATTCCTAACTGATTTTTTTTTTATTAATTATAAACTTGTTTGCATTCTCAAAACAATTTATTATGGAATAACATAAGCTGGTGAAAATATGTCAAATAGCTGAATGAAGCACATTTAGAAGGTCATAGTGAGCCATAAGATTCTGGATGTAGATCTAGATATCCAAATTTGACATACTTTTGTATGCTTATTAATTACCTCTGTTTAAGCTTTAAAAACTTTCGGGTAAATAAACGCTCATAGTTCATGAGTGGAAGTGAAAGGTGGCGGATCAAGATATAAAATGGAGGACTAATAGGTAAGATCTCCGAATTTGCACTCAAAGCAGAAAAGGGATGCCAGGCTGCTTTTCAAGACTTTGTTAAAGTCCTTTCAATACTTTTCAAGTATAAAGAGACACATTTTCTTTGCTACACTTGTCTCATACTCATATAACAAAAGCTATTATTTGGGGTTAATAAAATAAATCATTTCAGCCGCAATTGTGATGTAAGTTTGAGTTTTTCCTTGTTTTTTTCAAATATTTTAGTTATTTTTGTCAGTATTAACAAATTTATGGCACGTTTTACTATTATATACGTCCAATTACAATTCCCATAATTTTGAAATAGATATCAGGACACGTTTTGTGTGCATATTCGGACATCTTTCTAATTGACTGTGTTATTTCTTATATTCCAACAACCCAAAACGATGGTAGCGCCCAGATCCAGATATTTTGTACATATATCCCCATATGACAAGATTATTAATGCCGGCTTACTCTTAGAGGATAAAAAAAAAACTTTAAAAAACTTTGATGGTGAATGATAAATACGTCTTCTTTATAGTACAGTTTGTAATTTCTGAACTGATTAGTCTTGTGTTACCTTTCGTTATGCCTACTCTTTATTTTATACCTATAGAAAGTGTTTTTAGCATTGGGGCCAGTTTTAATCTAGTTGCTGGGTAGATCTATAATGCAGGTCTAAATATACACATAGAGGTAATTCAAAAGCTTTAGATGTCGCTCTAGAAAATAATGTGAATCCAGATCCAAATCTTAATCATCTTATACAAGACTGAATTTATTGTAAGTTAAGCCAATTTAATCAAAACTTGTATTTTGATATATTTCTTCTTGTCTATTAAATCTGGATCACTTCTTTACACTAGACAGGTATATGTGAGTTAGGTTAATGTGATTCAATACTTTATATCTAAATGAAAAGCCAAAAGAAAGCAATGATTGCTTAAAATATGGCATTTAATAGTGCCATAAATTACAAAAGGATAAATAAAACGAAAAAACAAAACAAAACATAAAAGTCTTCATCCACGAGAATATCTACATGTAACAGTCTATCTCCGGAGAAATTTCAGCGGGGATAAATTATAAATCTCTATCTACTCCTACATAGTATTTTCCTAAGAGAGATCAATGCAGAAAAAAATAGAACAGAATCTTTAGATATTTTAAATCTAGATTTTTATCAATATAACTTAGTCTTTGCTACAAATCTTATCTGAGATAAACATCGGGGAAGAATTTCCGCTGAGAACAATTAAAAAACAAATGTCAAAATAATTTGTATATGCATGTAACTATTCTTTTCTCACAGAAAACCTGAACCGTGGAGACGAAGATAACGCATGTAAAAAGTCAGCACAAACAACGCTATCACAGTATTACATAATATTGAACTATAGGAACAATGTGCCTTATCATCGCTGGCATTACGATATCTGCAACGGCCTTCTCTCCTAGTCCTAGCAGTCTGTATTAAGCCTAATAAATTAAAGTTTTAACTTAATTTTACTTTGCTTCAATCTAATGGTAGGCTTACTGATGACAGTGCAGAAATTCATAAAGGAAGATGGTTGACTGGATTTTTTGTTCATTTTCTTTGCTGTAGCTAAGTTGACTAGGGATTGTTTGAAACATCTTGATTATTTCACAAATTTAAGGTATCCTTGTGACCATTAGCAGCAGCTACAATTATTATAACAGTCAAATAATTATGCATAGCTTAAATATTCCCACATCATTGAAACGACTTTACAAAATTTAATGTTTAAGCTGGCATTTCGAAGTCCAATATATAATCCTTAGCCACGATTCAGTAAAAAAAAAAAAAAAAAAAAGCTCATTGTCAACTTAAAAGTCATGTTCCTCCCATCTAAAGCGGTTTACGTTGCTTTTGAAAGCTAACTTGTCTACAAGAGGAAGAACATGTCGAACATGTATGATAACGTAATTTGGGCTGTAGATGAAATTCGACATACATTTGGGTTACCCAAGTGGAAAAGGTCGGAATGGAAGGTAAGTTTTGCTGATAGAAAAAAAGACATTGTGTCCTTGATTTGTGACGTCATTGAAACAGACAGACGAACAGTTGAGAAAACGCCTGTAATTTTTGTTTTGATTTTGATGGTTTCGGTGTCCGATTCCCTCCCCAGCGTTGTTATTCTTTCGCACCTGCAGAAAACAATTATCCCCCACGCACAGACGCGTGCGTGCACACACACACAGGTAAAGTTCGACAACAGCTGGGTTACTGAAGCGAGAAAGGTTGGAGTGGAAAGTGAATATTGTCTCAAAAAACAAAAAAAAAAAAAGAAAAAGAAAAAAACAGATGGTGTCCTTCGTGTTGACGACATTAAAACCGACAGACAGACGAAAAGATGCTTGTGAAAATTTTAAAATGGTTAGGATTTTTTTATCCCAGCACCCTTTGACGTTCTCCTTTCGCAGCGACATAGCAATATTATCGCACACGTACTCACACACACATAAAGATGAGGCTGATGGTGAAAATACAAACTGAAGATGAAGCTGTCTAAAGTGTAGTGAGTGCTGTAAGTCTATGATTATTGAGGTAAGTGGTTGGATTTTTAAATGTTGATTGAAAAGCAGTGGGGTCATTTTTTTCTTATTTCTTTTGTGTGTGTGTGTGTGTGTGTTTTAGTTTTTTTTTTATTCAAAAACCATTACCACATCCTGGCAGAGAGAGAGAGAGAGAGAGAGAGAGAGAGAGAGAGAGAGAGAGAGATACGCAGATATATAATAATGACTGAACGGTGATTTTTGTCTAGTTCTCACGGCTTCTCATTCGTTTATTGCCTTCATTGACACATTTTTTTTCTTTTTTTTTTTTCTTTTGAATATTCACACTTCGTTGACGTTAGCCTTTTAGCCCGTCATAAAATCCTTCATCTCACCACTGTCTTCAGGACAGTTTCTTCCTAGAGAATTAATCATTAATTTTTCTTTTCATTTTGAAAAGCGATTAGTAGAACTACCTCAATAATTTTGTTGGCTTGTTTAGTTTTTTTTATCCAATGGATTCCATATTCATGACGATTTACGATATAGATTCTAAATCTTTGCAACCTATAGATCTAGATCCAGGCCTAAAGCCCAGTAATAAAAAAAATCTGTGAGTTTGATGAAATCGAATCGAGATTAGGTAGGCGTAGATGGAGATTCAGCCTAGCTTAGAGTCTAAATTTAGATCTATATTTTAGATTAGATCTTAATTTGGAGCCTATTTCATCGGAATCATAAATAAATATCCAGATGATCTTAAATCTAGAATCTAGGTATTTTATAAGAATCTAAAGTCTAGATGAAGTCCCAGATCTACATCTAGATCAGATCCTGGTAGGCCTAGATCGAGATATGGGCCTAATCCTAATAAATTTAAATTATCTTGATATTGTTGGATAAAAAATCTAATCTCGATCCACGTTTATTAGGATCCATAAGCCTAAATTTTGCAAGTCTTTCCTAAAATTTTGTTCCAGGGTTCTGATTATATCGCCCAATACCGAAATTTAGAGAAGGCCCTATCTTGAAATTTTTGGTCAACGCTGAGATAATGATTGCAAACCAGGTTGCAAAATTAAAATACTAGCCTAGGTATATATTTAGATCTAGAACCATTATCCACATAGATTTCTGTTCCATTATTGCTATAGTAACAGTAGTGAAAATTAGGTAATGGAAGTTTTTACTTACGCCTAACTTTATTCTCATGGCGATTTTTTTTATAATTACATTTAAATTTAAATTGCAGCGAATTACTTCAAAAGCTAGATCTTGAAGTTAAACTGTCAATCCAATATTTTGGAGCGAAACTTATCATATTATTAATCTACGCTTAGATTATTGCAATTTCTATCATCAAAGTTAATAGGCCTATTTTAGATCTAGACCTGGAAAGCGAAAATTTATTTCAAAGTTTCTGTTTGTTTATCGCAATTGTGAAATAAAGTCGGTGGTATTTTTTTGTATAGGCCTACATTTAAACTACATCGCGGTGAGTGCAGCAAAATACAGGTCTTGAAATCGGATCATGATGGCGAGCTTTCTCCACTTTTGCTGAACTTCCATTTCTGATGAGCTCTACTCCTTTTTTTCTGATACCAAGCATTCATGAATGATTTTTCCTTATACATTCATGCCTTTTTTTCATTTCCAAAGTATTTCATCCCATTTAAATTATCAAGAGAATTGCGACAAAATCCAGATCTTAAAATGATATCTTGATTTCAAATTTTCACGGCCACTGCTTCTTCTATTCCAAGATGTTGTCTTTTTGGGGCGACCTGTTCTCCTTTTTCCAGGGTTTGGTTTTGGTTTTTGTATGTAGCCAGTCCACAACAAGGTGATCTCAGCCTTTTTCTAGGGACCATGCCTTCATCAATTTTTCTGCAGGCCTATACATTTCTGCTTCTTTTCATTTCCAAAGTAGTGTATCTTTCCTGTTTAAGTTTTGTTTTGGAGTTATTTCAGACTTACCTTTGTTTTTATAGACTTCCAGCCCCACTATTTTTTAAACAAACGACCGTATTATTATAAAGATTTCTTTCAAATTATGCAAAAAGTCAATCCATGAATTGCTAAAATTCTCTCCAAGGCAAGAATGTCAATTTCTAGACTTCAGGATCTTGCTCAGACAAGGATAAATTGAATTGAGGTTGCGTCACATAACTGTAACTTCATTTGGTTTACTTTTGCTCTGAGTGAAGGACATCACATCTAGAGTTCATGGGCATAAATACTGAATGAATCATGGCAACTGCTGGCTTAATTTTTAATTAATTATTGCAGGCCTCAAGCCCTTTTAAATTATAGAATGCAAACTCCATTCATAGCTGACCTGAAATCATCCTCAGTTAAAAATTAAACCTTTTTTAGGCTGCGTTATGCAAAGTACCTTTCTTTGGTTTATGTTTTTGTTCTGGGACTTTCGCTTCATTTGCGAAGGAATGTTAGTTTTTTGCCTTTCTACAAAAGCAGTATCATTCAATCTCAGCCAAGAAATACACTGGAATAAGGCTACATTTCAGGTAGTTAATTCTTTGGTTGCCCTTTTGGTTCATGACTTTTTCACTTTTTTTAAAGAGCTCTTTGGATTTCGCTTGCTGCATAGCCAAGTTAGGTAGATTATATAGTCCTGTTCAGCTTCAGAGAAATCTGCTTAAAGTCGTAATGTTATAAGAAATTCCTCAGCATATAAATTAAAGCAAACCTCGATTTATATGCTGAAAAATATACCTTTTAAAAACAGTAAGTATCTCGTGGTTTTTATTTACTAAATGCGACACTAGAATAGGTAGATTATGTTCCACAAAAAATTAAGGCTGTGCATTGCACGGTTCAGGAAAATATCTTTTCCTTTCCCGCTCATTCGAACGCGCAAACATGGTTGTACTTTGCTAAGAGGTAATGGGCCACGGTAAGGCCTGACGCATTCTTGATTCAGTTGCGTTGCGTTGACCTGAGTGGCGCAACTTCGCCGGTTCGAAGGTATATCTCCTGGGCCGAGACGGTTTGCTCACCCCTCCTAAGGTTAAGCGGCTCGCAACCTGGGAGCCTCCAATACGAGGCGCAGTGCAACCGAACTCTATCTAACTTTTCCAGGGACGTATGACTGGCTAACTTCAGCACTGGGTTTGCGTACTTGAGCACCGGTCGTATAAAGCTGACGTAGATCATTCTCAGGGACTGGAGCGCGGCGCCCAAATTCGTCCTCGCCAGCTTCTGTAGAATCGTTGTCCTTTCTCGCATGTCTTGGCCACTTACTCGATGTGGCGCTTACCGCGATACTCCTAGGCTACTTGGGAGGCCATCTAAGGGCCTCCCCCCCTCTTCATACAGATCTCCAGATCCTTCTGCAACAGCGGATTGCTGAGCGAGGAGGTGGTGTACGCAGCCTTACTCTTGTTTATCTGCATCTTCCAGCGTTCACAGAAGCGCTTGAGGTCCCTGTTGATAGCTTCGGTAACTTTATCAACATCTGTGTCTTGTTGCCACAGGACTATATCGTCTGCGTAAGACAGCCTAGTCGGTGTACGGATTGCGTCACCGGTATTGCTCATGAATATCAGGAACAGGATACAGTTAAGGACACTCCCCTTTGGAAGACCTTACGCTAGAGGCTGAGTACGGGCAGGGCCTTCTTGATTCGGGTACGGATGAATGCATCTTTTAGGGCAGAACGCTTTGAGCTATCCGTACATTTTGCCTGTAATATTATGCTCCTGAAGTCTCACTTGCAATCCGGTGCGCCGCACTCGATCATAAGCTTTCTATAGATCGACAAAGACAGCAGCAGTGTGGGATTTTGCCTGCCATGCATTTATGACACTCTGAGTAAACCGGAATATCTGGTCCACCGTTGTTCTGTGCCTCTGAAATCCCAACTGGAACTCGCCAAGTAAAGCGTTCTGCTCAAGTTAGTGATACAGCCGAGCATTCACCATGCGCTCCATAGTCTTGCTGATCACAGATGTGAGCGAGATCGGACGGTAGCTTTCAGCTGCCGTCACGCACTTGCCTTTTTTCAGGATTGGTACAAAAACCGCCGTGCGCCAGGCGCGCGGCAATTCTCCACTTCTCCACGTGCGGTTGAACAAGTTGAACAAAGCTCCTTTCGCACTTGATCCCAAGTGAGTTAAGATCTTTTGTGTGATACCGCCTTGACCCAGTGCCTTGCCTGTCCTGCCCTTCAACAGTGCGATGTAGAGTTTATTCTCCGTGAATTCTACTTTGAGTGTTCGGTTGCTCGCCGTGGGCCTGCATTCCAGTGCTTTCTTTAGTCTTCGGAGTCTTGAGTACGCGACTAGATCCCGAGTAATTTTATTGACCTTCGAGAAGTGCTTGGTAAAAGCATCGGCTTCCTTCCGGTCGGTACTGTTTGCTTTTCCGTGCACCATGAGAGGTTCCACGCGGGTTGTGTTACCTTTACCATGACGCTTCGGATGAATTGCCCTGCAACTCTCGGTTCCGAAGATTGGTTCAGATTTTCGCATAAACGCTGCCATTATTTCGTCCATATGACCTTGCCAATCTTGTTACCCTTCGGCAGAGAGCGTTATACCGCTTTCGGTTTTTGACCGTTCTGGACTTTAAGTGTTCGTGCCTCGCTTGCTTTCGCTTGCAACTGCATGAGCTAACTCTGTGTCCAAATAGGCGAATTCTTGCACACCACTCCTTGCAGTTTCCGCGTCTAGAGGCGTAAAGTACCGCTCGAGTAAAAGCTTCATTCAATTCCCTGATTGGCATAGTGTCATGGTATACATTGCTCAGAGTCTGATCAAGTGTTTTGCTAAACACTCTCCAGTTGACTTTGCGGATATTTCATCTGGGTTTTTTTTTGTCTCGGCCTTGCGCCGGTGCATAACAGTTGATGGTTATGGGAGACCGCAGATGATCCGAGCCGACGTCTTCGAGTACTTCCGATGTGGTGGACTCCGCGAGATCCGTTGAAACCAAAGCAATGTCCGGACAAAACAAACCCCCTCTCGAGTGTAAGTAGGTGGGTTCGGAATTCTCTGACACCAGAGAGGTCAAATCTGAGCATTCTTTAAGTCAACCAACCTCTTCCCTACCGCGTCGATCCTAAGGCCGGATGATGCGTGTTTTCATCACCCGCCACTAGCTTACGCGTAAACCGATGTATCCCGTTATCTAAGTCTATCGAGACAAACTTATCCTGGATGGTTGGTACCAGTTCCATATCTATTATTTCTCTCCTCCCCTCCAAACCTTAACCTCTTGGAGGTCTGACAAAGAGGGGGTTTGTACATTTCGGACTGTCGCCCAGAGGTGTCTTTTTACTGACGAAGACAGCGAAGCCGCGGCATGCCTTCCACGCTAGACAACATTGGCATCGGGAGCAAACATTACCCGGAAGGGAATGCTCTCTATCCTTTCCGAAGAGCGTCTCTTGCGCCAGCAATATGTCGAGCCCTCTTCTGATGAGAACAGTCGGCAGTTACGTGTGACGCAGTGTGAGACATCCCTGGACTTTCAATTGCAATACTCTGAGCGATCCGGAGTTTGACGAGGTAGGTTTGCGGTTCCCCTCCAGTTTCTTCAGTACGTTCGTTGTGCGTGTATAATTCCGAGATCAGGTTCCGTGATAAGCCACCTAGGGCAGATTATTGAGTTGCGCGGCTCTTAGTGTTCCTCGTTTATTTGTACATGCCATGTATGGGATAGTAGGGTTCTCTTTTAACTCAAGGGGGCCACCCTAGACCCCAGAGTTTCCGCTTGCATTTAAGATCCCAGCGCGGGTTGATATCCGAGCCCTGGTAGTTGACCTACTCGAACTTGTCGTCCACCGAGTGGTGGTAAATCGGGTGGCGTCGCGTGATCCACCTTGCTTCTTATTTGTGTCGACCGTCACAGATAGATTTTCCAGACCTTCAAACCCCTCGGACACCAGCGGAGAGGGCGGGATTGGAGTTGAGATTCAGTTCTCACTTTATGTATCAACCTAGACAATTTCATGTAGCTCTCTTCTGCCTTCTACTGTGCTGTGTCTTTGGTTTCCTGTACTGGTTAGCGTTACCCAGGCTGAACCACGAGGAGGTGGGAGCATTCGGCCTAACCAAGGTAATCATCTTGATAGGTGAATTCCTATAAGGCAACGATTAATTGTCTATGGCAGACTATACATCGCACGGATAAAAATCATGCTGGGAACAAGAATAATGAAATACTGCCGGCATAGAAGTGAAGCACGTTTAAAATTTTCCTATTTTTTCTCTTGGATTAAACTTAATAAAATTGTAATAGAATTTTCTCATGCTATAGCCCCTAGTTTTTTCAATGACAAATGCTCAATGATACGCATCGAGATAGTTGATAATAAGTCTTGCATTTTCATTCGATTCCACTTGCATTATTTACAAATCTTTACAATTTAATCAAGTATGGAGCAAGAGGGTCGAAATCCAAAGCTCTCCATAACCTGTGCTGTAAATCCATAAAAATAAACTGCAATCCAGTGACCTCTGTTTCTGACATAATGAGGCTGTGTATTTTTAATGAGGCAAACAGGTTTCGGAAAAGTAAGCACTTATTCAGACAGTCGATCACATGGGTAAACATCGGCAAAAACAGAATGAGCCCTGAACTCCTCATTGAAAATATGCTTGAACTGTAGAATATTCATCTCTTACGGTGTAAAGTCTGCTAAACCTCTCTTCGGCAAAGTATTTTAATCAGCCCGTCCCGCTCATCATACACAATAACATAGATCGGCTGTTTTAAAGCTTGACCGAATCTCGCCTCTAACCGAACAACACCAGACTTTACTAACTCCACTTCCCCTGAACACCTGTTTTTTTAGAATAGTGTAGATTTTTAAATAGGTGTTATAACAAAGCAGAACAATGTATAACCTTTTCCATAATCCTCAAATGTCAAATCCTTTGCCTTTTCAGCTGTCTCGATATATTGGAAGATTGACCTACCTCGAATCCAAAAATCTCTATCAAACGTCGGTGTCAGTGGCTTTGAGGGAGCTTGTTTACCATCCACACATAGACTAAGATAATTAATTCGATTATGCTTGAAATGAAAGGCATTCTTCTTGCAAGCCCCGTTGAAACTGCCGCTGTCTACCCTGCGAAAAATAAGTCTCCTGTGAACTTGTCCTGTGAAGAGGTTGTCTTCTAAAAATGAAAGCTATCCTTTTCTAACGGCTGCAACAGACTGAAAAGGTTTTTTTTTTTTGGTGGGCTTTTACTATGGCCGGATTTCCTTTGCATTTCCTCTCATTAGCGTGTGTAAGTTCAACCCTGTAAACTGAACGTTCATCTGATGACAACGGAGCAAAGGCATCTTTAGAACGCACACAGCGCAGTTTCATGCTGAATCCTTTAGTCAGAAGCTTCTCTTGGTGAAAAATATCAACATGAAACCGACACACCATATCACATTCTTTACTTCCTTAAATTCAGTTTGCTCTTGTAGAAAATCCTTTGTTTCTCCCTCCGTCCGGCCTATCCAGTTCACCTGCAGCATCACGGCAAAAGCTGCTGAACGCCAACTGCGACGCTTGTTAAGGCTTACAATCATCTACTTGTGAAAATAAAGCTTGGACAAAAAATGGTCAATGCTACATACAGTGTCAGCATGTGTTAGCACCCCACCGTCGGATTTGGTCACTTTGACGCGCACGTGCAGGTAGATTTTCGCTAGGTCGATAATATATTCTTCCCCGCTGCCACTAACCACAAATATAACGGGAGCTATGTCTGTAAGCGTCGATATAGCAAGAGATGTTCCACCCAGAAGCCACTTTTCATACTGGAATGGGTTGGGGTATGGTAAAGATACCTAAACGACTGAACGCACACGCACAAGAAAGTAGTGAATGAGAGCTCGGATGTTTTGAGCTAAAGATATCATTAAAATGTTGAACCTGCTTTCTGCTCTTTTTCAGGCGAGACTGAGCTTTTGTCGGTGAACCTTTCTTTTTTCTCGACGGATAGCTTATGACCTTTTGTATGAGATTCTTGCTCACCTGCCTCACGCATTTTTAGCAGTTACTGTTATGTTTTCCCCCCGTCACTACGTCCTGCGCCATGTTGAGTCCTCTTGATACAATCTATTCTGCCGCTCTTCAACATCAGTTTTCGCCCCAGTCCACCGAACAAAGATCTGAAATCATAGCCTCTGTGATCGCGACGACCTTGGAAGGCGGGTAGGCCAGTTTCAACATAATGACTATAATACAGTTTGTGATTGCAGCGATACGGGAGCATTATTTTTTCAATCTTTTTGCTTCCGAAGTGAAGTGTGACTTAGGTCTTCCCACTCTCAAATGGTATTTTCATCTCTTGGCTGTATGTCAAAATTACTTCAATTTTTCAAACGTGTGTTTGAATACAGGAAAATAGTGTGGTCTGTGCAAAAATCTATGTTGCACAGTGCATTGCTTCCCAACCAATAGTACTACTCGCAGCAGGGGTGCGAGAGTGTCGCCTACGTGACGCGTTTTGGTGAGATCTGTTTAAATATGTAAAGAGCACTCTCTAAAATCGTTGCAAAGCGAATGTCTGCTGATAGCCAACTTAGCCCCTGGTCTTCTATTTCTAAAATATTACACAGTTTTCGGCTTGGTCTACTGAGTATCACAGTGAAGCGCACATAGAATTATTGATCTTTATTTAAATAGGATTGGGTTCTCTGTGATACTGCTGGTAATTTTTCTCATTCACAATACTTCGTTCAGTCTTTCAATTGCTGCCCGAGTGTCTCTGTACAATCCTGCAAGGAGAGTGGAATTATTATTGATTTGTTTTCGCAGTGCGGGATGGCATTTGGAAAGAAAGAGCTAACATTCATCCTCTCACACGTTGCGCAAAGTTATAGGTGCCTCTAATTCCACAAGATCTACTTTCCAAATGAATGCTCGTTACTACATTAGTGAAATAATGCGACGCTGGGTTGTTCGGTATAAAATTTCAAAGATAAAGTAGTAAAGTTATGTAAAACATCATTACAGGCTATTATTTTATATAGACGGGTATGGTAGATATGGCCAAGACAGCTACTCAATAAAGCTGTCCAAAATGGTTGGTTATCGGCTGAAACCGTGATGTAGTGTAAACTTTGCACAAAATACTACTATGCTTTGGGGAAACGCATCCAAACACTCGCCACAAATCGCCTTTGTCGTTTTCCCTGCTTGTGCTGGTTCTGTGCGATGGCTCATTCATATTAATTTGCTGACTGTCATATTTTTATTCACCCAAGAATTAAATTCGTCACCTTAGCCCAACCACCGCACAAACAGTTTTTCCCGTCTGTGCTGCGACGCAAAATTTTCTCGATTTTATAGACCTGAGGCTTCCTAATCCTTTTAGCCCTTCTTTCTTTCACATCATCACCATTAAAATCGTATCACATAAGTAATGGGAACTTTTTAGTGCACTGATTATTCTCGGAATATTTTTACAGTCCAACTAAGTAATATCTTTGTGTAAAATATGCGCGCTCCTGAGCCAGCCTCATAGCATCTCCAACTTTTTTAGCATCGTATTGTTAGTTTTTGTTCCGTCAGATACGTACAAGGTTTGCCAGACCTCTTCATAATTCTGCCTGTTAACAGAGAGTGGACTATTTTTGATCCTGTAGTAGTGATGAGTTATAAATTTTTATCGGATCTTGGAGGACGTCCAAATACTAGCACCTCATTATTCATGTACAATAACGAAGCATTTTGTTTGTCAGAGTTTGGTGCCATCTTTCTATCACACCTGCTTTGGTTTCAGCATTCTCTGTTGTGTAGAAAAGAATAGACTGATTTTAAGAAAGTATGCAAACGTTTTATTTAAAAAGTGTGAGTCCTTCTCCATGACAATGTCATTAGGTTTACGTCCGCCTGATAAAATAATTGCGTTAAGGGCAATGCCAGTGCTTTACCAATCGTGTCAGTGTTGTTATAGCCCAGGCATGTTTAGAAAAAAAAAACGCCAATGCAGTTAAACAGGTATCACTGAACTTTATTTGCTCTTTTCAATTTTTGTATATCAACTAAATCAATTTGCCACTTGGAGTTTGTCTCTGAAACCTTTTTCTTTAAGGTTTATGTAAAGTATAGGCAGATATATTTTGAAGCCATTCCAGATTTTTCGTATTAGAAACACTTGCCCCACCAAATCTACTGTAGATGCAGGATAGTAGTAGATGTTCTCCTTTTTTTAGTAAGTGTCCATTGCTTTAATGATCGTTTTGACCGATTTTTAACGGGAGTTTTCTTTTTATGATTTCAGGACGTTTTGTGAAAAACCTTCTTGGTGTTTCTGTGCTGGACCAGCTCCAGCCGCACCTTCACCGCTCTGATTGCTACCAGCACCGAACAACTTCCACGGTACGTTTTCATTTATTAAAACATCTTGACACTTTTTCCATCCTCTGGGAAACGCTTTGTCATGTTTAGGTTTGTATCGAAGGTTTATATATTTCCTTCTCCGTTTGTTTTTCTTCTGTAATTTCGAGGCGACTTATAGGTAGATTTTGATAATTCACAACCTAGTGTATATATTTTGTCAACGTATCATCACGATATTTCTGTTCTTTATCATGAGTCGCTGATGTCATCTTTGTCCAATGTCTCGCATTTTCTTGTTCAGAGAGCTTTAGTCTCAGTTCTAACATCGGGTTGTTCATCTTGCTGCCTCTGATGCTGTAAGGCTACGGGGTCTTCAGCACCATTCTCTTAACGTGTTCCATCATTTTACAAATAGACAGCCAAGTACGTGATTGCATAAGCAGCGAACTAAGAAATCCACCCGATTGTAAACACTGTCTTTTTCTTTTTGAGTTGCTTCTGAAGCTTAAGCTCTGAGCTTATTTCTGTGGCTTCTCAAGCGCTGATTTTCTGAGGATTTCAGAGGAACGTTCCCTCCATGTGTATTCGAGGAACATTCACTCAGACTGTCAATGGGGCTGTTATCGGCGCTTTTTATTATGGTATTGATGACTGCTCGTGATTGTCGCTTTGCCTTAAAGAAGTATCGCAAAAGATCTATATTTCTTCACACATGGGCAGACATCAGTTTTGTTTGATACGTAAACAATTTGTTCTGAATCACAGGGTAAATAGCCGTCCGCATATGTATATATATAAATCAAATCGTCTATAACGACTAAGCGCCGTTGATTATCGTCAATTTGAATACCTGGTAACCATTCACAAAATAGGACTTTGTCTGAAACGTCTTGATGACTTGCTTGCCATATCCCAAAACACGACATGACCTCTTCATCTGCAGGTGTCACCATTGAACTCAGATATCGTAACAGTGTCTTTACATACATGTTTCCCACTTCTAGTTGCCACTGAAATCAGTAAACGGATATTTCCATCTTGGGTCCATTTTATAAATAAAGATAATAACTGTTTTGTACGGTATTGACTTTTTTCTATCCTAGGTGATACATCCCTACTTTCTCCCCCTAGCCAAAGGTGCTATGGAACTGTTCCGCTGTCAGGATTGTCCCATGCGGAACCTCTCAAGACAATTTCGCGAGAACGGAAAAGGAGAAGTCCGCCTAATGTGCGATGACTGCGGGCAACATTCTCAAGAGTGGACAATTTTACCAATGTGTTCAGAAGAAGCTCGCAGACCATGTTTCCGATTTTCTCTGTGAAAAATACGCTCCCGGCTTATCCCGAAAATCCTATTGAACAAGACATGCTGGTTCTGTTCGGAAGGGTGCGCGCAAGACGAAAATAAAAGAAAGGTAAGGGGGGTGCAAAAAGAAATAGAGATTCGCCAGAGTCATAAAGTCTTGATATTATTGAAGATGATGTGGAAGATGAGGGCGTCGACAACATCATTTCACTGATAGAGGAAGTTTGTGATGGCGTACGGGAGATATACCGGAGCAACTGGACATCTCCTTGCACCCACTACAGACACAGTCCTACTTACTCCCATTATACATTTCAACGGGTGTCTCAAGCTGAGCCCTTCTAGGAGCTATGCCTAAGGTCTGTTCTTACTAGACAAGACAATCGATTTAAATTTAGCCTCGGCCATAGATTTGTTCCCTTCAGCAATAGGCCAATGACTTTCGACCCTTTCATGCATACAAAATTAACGCTAGAGTGTCGGATAAGGCGAAAACAATCTGTCACTTTCATGATGTCAGTGCGGCTGTTAAAGATCTTAAAGGAGTTGATACCCTTCAGTAGGCCATGCAACAACGGCCAAATACAGAGAGGACCATCGACGCTGTGGCGTCTACGACTTTTTAGGTCGATAAGTTGCCGGACTTCCCCATTGGTGAGTGCTGCTTTGAGGATCCCATGCCTCCGCACGTTTTACAAAACAAAGCAGACGTCCTTTTCAATATCGCCACAAACCATTCAACATTGTATGATGATTGCTTGTGATTTTTCTGATGCTTGGTCACTTATGTTGAAGTGTATGCTCGAGTTCTCCTTCGTCAAAAGACTGATAAATCTGTTAATGATTTTGAAGGGGTAAAGCTCCTTGAGCTAACAGAACCCGAAGATGTTTATGTATAGAAATTGATGTATTTGAATTCAAGGACCATCCTCAGTTTCTCGTCCCGCATCACAGAAGTTCTTACGAACACAGACAAGTGTTGCATTTACTTCTTGTGCATGGTTACCATTTCCTTTATATAAAGATATCGGTGCGGCCACCCATTTGGCATGGAGAGATGCCGCAAACTGTGTAACGAAAGAAACGATTAGCTAAACACGAGAAGACATGTGTTGAGGACGAATAAAAGCGTTATTATCCTGGAGGCGTGTATCCCCCGAACCCAACTTCTCTTGAAACGGTGGCTGATAAGGGTGTTCTAGTAGCGACTGATTTTTTACCTATCCATTTAGAGCCACCTATAACTTTGAGTGTTATTTTAGAAAAGATATAATGCCTTCTACGCGTACTTCTAAAACATCATACAGCGCTCATCATGTCTTTTTGTCCGTAAGCGTGTATTCCAATGTCCCGTTTGAATCATTTGCGAAGGTGAACTCCAAGATCTTGTGGATCTCATGGGTGATTTTCTCGAAAGCATTTCAATTTAGGCTTTTCTTATATTGAGGGAAACACGTTTACAGATGCCTATGAGTATTTAAAAACTTTGTGAGATGATGATGTCAAGGATGCTCCCAAACTAAAAAGAATTCTTAACAGATTACTTTTTCAGTTGCCTGTTGAGGAGACAACTCAGGAAAGTATGATCTACATGTCATTAAACCTTATGTACCCCACCGCTTTGTAGAGTCTGTCGATGAGGATGAATGTGGCTCGGAAGGTGAAGATAACAATCACTTAAGCCCAAAGCAGCAGCAGTTTGTCATTAAAAGAAAAACAACTTTATGGCCATAAGTACTCCTAAACTCATTTTTTTGGATGTAACAAATTTTATATATTTTATATATAAGGCGGCCCATGACATTAAGGAGCAAAAAGTTTTCTTTGCCGTACGAATACATTACTAGCATTGAGAAACTTGATGAGACTTGTCTACCAGCTCGAGAGGCCTTTTACAGCTCCTCAGGAGACAAGGAGCTTTCTCACGAAAATTATGACTATCTTTGTCAGATTCGGAGAAAAAAAATTGCATGAGGAGCCTGAGAGATTTGATGCTCTGGTGGTACAATAATAAAGACAAGCGTTCGTTTTTTGAGGCCTTAGGAATAAACAATTTCATCTGGGCCTTGATATGTTGAAAGATACTGTGAGTGTACTGTGACTGACTCTCATGAATCTCTTCAAAACTATTCCTCGCACCCATTGTCTCTCCCTTATTCGTAAGAAAAATAAAGGTTTGCACGAGGAACTGCGACAGCAAGTTGTTAGTGGTCACTCGATTATCTTGCATCGTTATCACGACAGAGGAGCACGATGATTTGAGGGGACAATGGCAAACTCCTGCAAAGTCTCGGGGGATATGACGTAAGCAATCAGTACCTGTGGACTATATCAAAAGCAACGCTTACAAAACATCCTGTGCGAAGACGCAAATGTAAAAAAAAAAAAAAGGGCCAGAAGTTGTCGACAAGTATCGTTAGCTACAGAATGGCTTAAATGGGCCGCTGGCAAGGAAAAGGTCACAATCAGACATACATTGAGCAACACAGAAAATGTCTCGGTCCTAGACGAATTCGTGTTGATGGATGGGATGCTCAAAATAAACTGTTCATGGATGTATTTTTTATAAACACGATTGTCAGAAAACCCAGCGATATGGTGACGTCAACTTCGTTGTCGACAAGAATTTTCAGGAGCTCTTTGAGGTGACCGCAGAAATCACCCATTACCTCAGAAATGAGGTTGGTGTATAAGGTATTGAGATATACAAATGTGGTTGGGAGAAAATGAAGAAAGACAACAATGAAATTGATGACTTCATAAAATCATCGTTACCTCATATAGCATTTCCCTCCCCGTCATCCACCACAAAAGCTTCGAGCTGTGTGGTACGGTCGACTCTTTGGCCTGTTCCGATGTGATATCATTGTGCCCGAGTCGCTGCGCAGCCATTATTGCGAAACGCCTCCGATTAAAACATCGCGGTCTTATATTGCTTCTGTAATGCGCGATTACGCGGATGAACACAAGCTTCTCGGGCAGCCACGCCGAACCTTGAATAAGAGCTACATCGGCAAAAACATTTTCCTAGCGAAGCGGCTCTTGCCCTGGAATTTAGAACCTGGCCTGATTGTCGATGAGATTTACAAGGTCGTGGAGTACACACCAGAAGTGTTTCCAGGGATTCGCTGAAACCGTTTCCCAAACAGGTGGTGTGGTGATCTTGATCCGCCCAAAGCCATTCTGGCGAGGGTTTGAAACTTCATGAAAACTCTGCCATTGGAAAATCGCTAGAAAATCTAGAAAATTGTCGTGATGTTGTCTACTCAACAGGTGAAAATGTTGGAAAGCCCATCAACGCTCTCCTGTTTAGAAATTGTGCACCGCTCGATTACGACGAACTTTTCGAAGATGAGAGCGCTCAGGCAAAAAATAGGCGGAAATTTGGTTTTTACGTCTGTCAGTACGCAAAATTGCGAACGCAGTTCAACTATAACTTTGTGGACGAGTTGTGTTCAGAATAAATCAGCCCGTGACACAGTCATTTTATATGGCGCTTTCTGCTGGTTCTCTAGAAGAGGCGGTGAAACCTCACGTTCGTCAACGATTCTATCAAGAATATTCGCAGTGGTTCCCATCTAAATACTGTGACACTCACCACGAGAAATTTTTCTCCGTTTGTTCTCGTGGTGAGGCCTAGAACCTGCGTCCTTGCGGTAAATAATGAAGCACTTTCGATAAAAGGACGCCGGGCTTATTCATGATAGAATTTTCTCGGACGGGAAGGTAGCTTTTTGAAGCAAAAAGTATTTCGCATTTGGGGAAAAGAATTAAGCAGCAAAGGGCTAAATACTATACAAAAGAAAAGATTTCAAACGTCTCGAATATTGGACAGAGTGGAGCGTGTTTTGAATTGAGGATTTCTAAATGTCGTCTGCACATACCAGCAAGAAACAGCATATTTATCTTTTATGTACATCAGGCAAAGTATACACGCAGGCGGTATTTCGACAGAACCTGTTTTAATTTCATTAACTTGCTCAGCCTGTATGAATGGCGAAGCAACTCTGATAAATTTCATGTATATGTATTTTTGTTTTTAAAAATAATTTCTTTGCAAAATGTATATCATTTTCTGGGGGTAGCTATGAAATCTATTTAATGTTGTTGATTTTATTTATTTATTTGGCTTTTTTTTTTTTTTTGGTTGATTTCAAATATGGCCTTATCAGCCTATATCTAAATGATATTATTCAATAATTATTTCTGACTAAATTCTTGGTTCAGAATTTATAATAAGCCCGTGAAAAAAATATTAATATTTTCTTTTAAATGGATCCTGTGTTACTGTCAATGATAGAATGGTGGGGTTGATAGTACATGTATTGTGTATGTGTGTGTGTGTGTGTGTGTGTGTGTGGTGTGTATTTGCGTGTATTTTTGTATCGATAAAAACTATATAAAATTTATCAATATTAAATAACTTTCACAAGAAAGAGAGAGAAAGAGAGAGAGAGAGAGAGAGAGAGAGAGAGAGAGAGAGAGAGAGAGAGAGAGAGAGAGAGGAGAAAAGAAAAAAAATTAACAAATTTTCACAAGCATTGTCTCACTGATTGTCTGTCTGTCGGTTTCAATGACGTCAACACGAAGGACACCATCTCTATTTTTCGTTGTTTTTTTTTTAGACAAAACTCGCCTTCCATTCTAATCTTTTTCGCTTCGATAGGTCAGTTTGATGTAGTTTTTAAACAGGAAGGTAATAAATTCAAAGAAGGCATGCTAAAAGCATCTAAATATTTACAGCATTTAATTTAAACGTTTTAGCAAACGGTCTATGAGTTACTCTTGTGTAAAGCCGGTCCACAACAAAATGATGTCAAGCTTTCAGCTATTCGTCTGGCCAGGGTGTCGGCGGTGCGGCTCAAACCTTCGACAGAAGGGTCCCTACCTATTGAGTAGAAATGTTGTGTTTTAGGTCACGTGTTATTAATATTAATAACAGCTTTTTAATTGAATGTTTTAAACCCTGCAAGGGAAACCATGATTCTCCAATGCAATAGAAAGAAAGGATGGATATATCTTACAGGAAATAGATGTAGGCAGCAACTTGTTTGGCAATGTGTCACGAATAGATTAGTGCTGTTTAGTAATAGATATAGTTGAGCACTGCCTGTGACAAAGAGTTCTTTTGAATAGACGAAACAACAGAAATCGTTCAAAGTCTTGCCGAAAGTTGACGAAAAGCTTATTAATTTGAATAAGGAGCAGTTTCAGAACAGGGTTTTAGATTTCTTCAATTATTCAGATCTACAAACTCCCAAACATCAGCGTTTATCTATCAGTAGTCTCTGCAAGTTCTCTCCAGTATCTACACATCCAATACCCACAGCCCACAGCGTCTAGAAAATACTAGTAGTAGTAGTAGTAGTAGTAGTAG
>BLXT01000055.1:4872928-4889654 GCA_019648995.1 Plakobranchus ocellatus | reverse complement strand
GGTGGGGTTTTTTTTTTTTGGTTCACGTCTTTGAACTGGCATATATCTTTCCTGTGGATAAAGTTATCATTAGAGTGCCAGAAAGGATTATTAGTCCAACAGACATTGGCAGGAGATGCTACATGCCGCGCCACAAGGCATTCATGGATGATCCTAAACTCCAAAGAAAACATCCGCCACTGGGGCCCTAGCCCAACGAAAAAACATGAAAGTCTGAGATCACCGTATTTAGGACACAAGCCATTCCAACCCAACCCAGGAAAACGAGATCAGCAGAAGGCAAGTTCGCATGCTCTACTGAAGTGATTTAGAATGGATTGGTGCCTTTCAAAGTCGCTCGGGAAGACATACAAAAGGTTAGTCTCCTATCAAGAGCTTCGGAAGATGGTATCACTCATCCTCTTAAAGTCACTCGCAGAGATCTGAATCATTAGAGCAAACTTCAGAGTAGCTACAAGCTATAGATAAATATGGCTTGCCAGGAAATGCTAACGTTGGAGCCTCTAGTTTATGCGTATCACAAAGTTCTTGCAGCCTTTTCTTGTACAGCGCAACAATGGAATCTATAGAAGCCAAAAGAAGCAAAGATAGGAAAAGGCATATACTGCAGCGAAGCAAAGCTGATATTCCTGGAAGTCAACAGCCGAAGAATATCCTGGTGGCAAAGTTTGTCTGAAGACAATGCTCGAACATTTGGGGGATCATACAGTGAGGTCAAAATTCTCTCTAGTCCCAAACACAGAACTGGTAGGAAGTGGAAAGTTGATGGGACAGAGAACCGAGCATAAGAGGATCGGAAAATGAAAGAAGTAAATGGTCTCACCTAGTCTGGCAGGCAGGGACTGGGATTTGAGAGAATAAAGTGGTGGTCAAAAACAGAAGGCAAATAGAAAGGAGACATGGTCATTAACAAAATCATGCTGAATAGGACTTTGAGCGATCTTAGAAATCAATTCATCAATTCTAATACGTGCAATGGACAGACAGGGTAACGCTATACAGGTAGATCTCTTAATTTAAATGACATAGTTCACACATAGCTTCATTAAGAATCAGCTTCCTTATCGTAGCTGTGTTTAACTTTCTACCTTCAAGCGCAAATCTAGTGCGCTGGGGGAAGCAGAAATAAAATGATTTTACATGCCTCTAACGCCAATGCATGTCCTCAGTTTATTCAAAGTTACATTTAAGACAGGTTGGCGAGGTAGCAGTGAAGCTAAAGAGAGCACGAATTAGCGAAGTCGATAAAATTCAGATGTATCCTTTCCCCCTGACCTTTTTAGAAGCTAATTTATAATTGGGATGGTATTAGACTTTTTCCCAATCATGAATACTGTGTGCTGGAGAATGTTATACTAAGTGTATTGTCTGGACAGCAAATGAGCAAATCGCGCTAAACATTTTTACAGCGTGTAGTATTAAGAAATACTGAGATCAAAATATAGTTTAAAGAAAGCTCAGATGAGAAAACTCAAATGTTCTTCTCTTTCATCAATATTATTAAGTAGATAAAGCCTAGAGTAAAAACTTGAATACCATTATGATTTGATACCTAGGCGTACCAGTAACCAAAATCTCATCCATGGAGCATTTAATTTCTACAAATACTTTGCAGACAAACTGATTGTTGTATAATATACTTTAAAGTTCCGATTTTTTTATTGTCTTTCGCAGAAACTAAAGCACGGCGTTAAAATTAATAATCTCAGCTTCGTTGACCAAAATGGAAGACTGAGCTCTACCGATAGTGTCAAGTCAGTTGCAAGCAAAAAAGGTGAACCATGGAGAAGAAAGCGTGGTAAAATCCAAGCGATCTCTGAAGACACAAAATTACAAACACTTCCTAAATCCCTTAGTTTGGAACAGTCTTGGCCAGGTAAGATAGTTTGCTGCAGGCCTGCTATTTCGTAAAAAACTGTATTTCTCGCACACTCTTGTCTTCTTCCAGGAAATATCAAGAGTTCTTACAATAAAGTGTTGTGAGAAGGGAGTAACACTTAGGGTTGATTTCTTTTGTCGAAGGTAACTTTATTTCTTCAGTTAAATTTTATATTGATTGGTTAGACAAAGCTTGGGCTATTTTAAGGTTTTCCTCCTTTTACTTACATAAAAGTATCAACTCAAAATTACTTGGATATGCCTCCGGAGAGATTAATCGTGTAAATTAGGCTAAAATAGAATCAGTTCACTTACCTTTACACCCTTTCTTGGTTCTTTTCGCAGGTAATAACAGCCCTAAAGCACAAAGAAACACAAAAATGTTAATAAATACAAAACAGAAATCTACGGTACTAGACTGTATGTAAAATATCGTCAGAAAAAGGCCCACTAATATAAATCAAACTTTGTATAAAGCTAACCATTTTTGTATTTATATTTATTTTATTCATAAAAAGAGAAATCAAGGCTGCTGAAGAGTAAGCTAGATAGACAGATGGATATGAAAAGAAAATAAGAGAATGTTTAATGCTTAAACTCTCAGTTCTTTCAAACAGTAGACCCAATGACTGAGTTCATTTTGAATTTCATCCGCAAGCTTGTTATTCTGGACTTGAGGAGATCATGCTGACACTGCTCATATTTTGTGCTCTTTTATCCAGCTACTATAAAACAACACATCACGGTTTATAGCAAAAAAGAAATGTTGAGTAAAACATGAGAAACGCTAAAAAAAAACTAAAAACTCGTCCATTCTGCTATTCCAATAAACAATGTTTAAATTATTTCAACGGTCGCTTTCGCTTAAAAGAAAACCTTTTAACACACTTCACAATATAATCAATATCTGTATTCGCGCGGCATTCTTTTCCAGTGAGTAAAGCAAATATGGAAGAACTTCTGGGCGAGAACTATCTAAGAAGAAGACAGCTAACCGACGTCACTGATTTTGATGCTGAAGAGGAAGGCGTGGCGTCCATTTTTTTGCCCGACGCAGGTAAGTCAAGATAATGGTGAAGAATGTCAATGATGTTATATGGACAGAATCAGAGGAAGTTTCCTTCACTAAATCTTTCTTTTGAGCACATGAAAAGATCGCGATAAATCCCCGAATGCATTAGTCAAACATACCAGAAGGACCGATTTCAATGCCTCTTCATCTTCCATAAAAGAGCTCCTCTCCGATCACACTCTAGCCATTGCAGTTTCCGATTTCCTCACTCCCGCTCCTGCTGTCTATTTATCCTCAGTAAAGGCAACAGAAGAGTATATTCTAAAATATTGTTTATAATGTTGTAGAAAACATTGAAGTTGGTAAGGATCATATGATAATGGTAAGGAAAGTATGGATAGTGATACACATTTATTTTCCAGTTACGGAGCAATCAAAACGCTTTTTCGGCGACATTTTAAAATAGACATCTATACTAGAACATCTGACTTGTTCTTATAGCGTCACTGATAAAAGAGGCAGGAGCAGCCGAAATCATTTATTTGTACCTTGAAGTGTTTGAAGAGAGCAAAAAGGGTCTAGCGCAAGGCGTGCTTTTTCAGAACATTTGAACAGAGTTCGATATTAGTGACAAAACCGTGATCGCCATCCATTTTCTAAAACAAAAAAAAAGAGATTTCTCCTTCTTTCCGTTATCGATACAGATATCAAACACTTTTCTTACGGGCAATAAAGGTAGCATCGTTACAGCCGTGGTGGCGTATTCAGTAGCTGAGCTCTATGTTACTCGTCTTTTACAAGATATTACCGTATGACAAGTTTTACGAGTCCCTGCTTCCTCTTAGCATGGGCAAGGATCTGTTTTGTCCAATGTCCTCAACATGGGGTCTTTTAGCAGTCGTGCCCTGTTCTGAGTCTGAGTGTCCTTTACTGGACTCTTTTGTTGGGTATACATCATCTTATTTGTTGTGTTATGTTGTAAGGGTTTTTTATTATTACCTTGGTCACTTGGAATGACAGTTCATTTGTCTATAACTATGCTCCAGCTCTGATCCTTCTTCGGCTAGATTGCATGCTTTTTTTTTTCTTTTTCATCGATTTTGTAGCTGCAGTGATAAAATAAATTATAGTACCAATGTGCATCTAGTCCTATCTCCTTTTTATAAAAGAATTCTCCTCGAGCTATAATATGCAGTTCAATTTCTTAAATTCTTTTCCCAATACAATAACCTTATTTTTTATGCTTTCAATGCTGCCTACTTTTTAAAGGGATAGCCCTTTTCTGTCAGGCGGTAAAAACCATTATATAGATATAAGGATTGCATCTCGCATGTGACCTCGCATTTGGCTTTGCCTTTTCTTTATGACTCACATGTTTACATATTTAGCTCGATTCGAATTTTAAATCATACATAATTCTCCATCTTGATCAAAATTAAATCTTTTGGCTAACATGACGATAAGCAATTTTCTCAGTGAAATGAAATAACATCTTGTGCGTTATTTTTACAGTTCAACTATCTCAGACGAAAACCCATCTTCCTTAAAATGAAACCAATGAATTCAGCGTGTGAATGTGATGATATCCGCAATCACTGTATAAATAAATCCACTTAAGAAATTAAGCATGGTGATTAACATCAGAACTCTGTTTTTGTATGTTCATTTAATGTATTGCCACAACATATGTTCGTGCTGTTTACCCATCTTACGACGAGGAATAATGTGAAGTAACTTTTTGGATTAATACCCAAGCAACATCATGAGACATGCTTTCCGCTAGAACCCACTAGGTTTGAATAATAGGTAAATGCGATGAGGATGATGGAAGTCATGATGAAAGTAAGAGGAAACATGTGGAAGGATGTCCTCAGTTGTGCTTACGATGGGGATAGATAGAGGTGTTTACATCACCTTTCCCTCGATAATTCAGGCAGGAAAACTTATTTTGATGATGGCGAAGTTCCATGATACAAAAATAAATATTTGACATATCAAACCTTAGAAGCAAGCATAATTTAGACCTCATAGTATATACAAGAAATTAATCTATGTTATATTAGTCTATGTTATCTTTACCCTTTCCTTTGTTTCTAAATGGAATGCAGATGACTGTCCTGCAGTAAGAGAGTACAGCACCAACTGTGAATTAGCTGACCTCTACGCTTTACCAGTAGACTATGAAGCACGAGCTCTTTGTAATTTGCACGAGATGTGCTATGCTTGTGTGAGTATGCTAGTGAAAATATTTAAACTTTTTTTTTTATTACTACTTTCATTACAAATTTCATCTTTTTCGTTGCTTATCAGACCGGCATCGTCCCTGCCTCTATTACAAAGATGCGGTGCATTTTGCTGCCATTGCAGGCTTTTATCATGACCACAAACACTAACACAGTCATACACCACCACCACTACTACTCCTGCTGCCGCTTCTGCTACTGCGACCACACTTTTATTACTACTATTAATACTTCTGTGGAGGTAGATTGCTGAACAATCCCTCGAATCAAAGGTCAGGACCGTAGTTCGAGAACGTGACGTCACGTCCGGCATGACTAAATCGGGAAGAAGCGAACCCTCAGTCTTGATCCACCACCGTTACGGATGGCCTGAAGGCTTGAGATCACTTTGTAGTCAAACTTTTACGACAAAATAACAAACAAAAGCAGTTGCATTCAAAAAAACGTGTTTGCAAAGAGTTTCTTAGTGAGCATGCACTAAAAGAAATAAAATGAAGGCTTTATGCACGTTCTCGTGAGACATGATGCTGATACTGATGCTGATGATAATAATTTTGTTTATGCTTTAATTTCCTTTTAACGCTGAACACTAAATACTTTTTAAAAATCCTTTCCACTTTTCTTCCAATACAAACAGGGCCATTCCCTTCATCTCTCGCAAGGTTTCTGTGACCAGATGTATCGGGCTGCAGCTAATAGCTTATGCCATGAGGGATCAGCCTGTGTTCTTGAGGCCGAGATTTTCCTACGGACCATGAAACTCAAGACGCGTTACATGCCACATTCGCAGTCAGCCTGTCGCACGACGTGCGCAGCCCGCTTCTTGGGCATGTTTTAATTTGAGGTGAAGGCTTTTGAGATGTCAACCTCATGTCCGAAGTTGTAAAACGCATCAAAGCAGGGGATGCTTCTACTGATCTTAACAGTTATGATAGTGTTTGTTTGTTTGTTTTTTTAATCACAATGTCAAATCTAATTAACACTAACAGAAAGAAACTTTGAGGTGCATTTTGCATTCAACTAAAAGGTGGCTGATAATATCTAAAGCATAATTTAGGCGAGAAAGTACAAATTAATGCTACACTCTTGATTAATTTAGATTTGAAACAATCTCTATCGATATCACACCTTTAGAAAATGCGGAACGAATAGCTTGAGCTGAGAATCATTTTTTAAAGTTAGAAATATTCGACAATTTTTCTCAATTAAATAAAATCTACCGCGTTTAAATAGATTTTTTATATTTAAAAAATCAATACAAAGGCAAAATGTACATGTTAATGTTTATTTTTCTATGGGTAATTTCATACGATTTTGAGATAACATTTTGTGAGGTTTTATACGAGACGAATGCGTTTAACAATTTGATAATGATATTGTAGTCTGTTAAGTGTTTGTATTTTCTTAGCGATTTGAAGTACTGCTTTGTTTGTTTACTTTTTAAAAAGAATATTGCATAGAATCATCAAAGTTTGCCTTTGCAAAACATGACAGGGACAACGTTTTGAGATTAAGGACAAATATGATCTCCATCGCTTGAAAATATTTGATTTAATGAGATGAAAATCCGTTAGAAAATATAATCAAGTTGCAGGTGCTACTTTTCTTTCTCTCAATCCTGCTGTCTAGGAGTGGGTTTTATTGTAGTAATTTCGTTTACATTCCAAAATACTTAAAAATTCAATAGATATTCTGATGAATGCATTATATTTGGGATTTATTTGAAATCTTTTACACCTTTCTTTTCTTTTGGATTGCTGCATCAACCAATCTGGAACGATGTAGTGGTAGTCTTAGTTTTCAAATCATCGGTAGTCTTGAAAAACGTATTATGCAAACACCGCAAATATATCGAAACCACTTTCGATCATGTTTTAATAGAGACCAGAATCAGGTTTATTTTTCTTCTTTTCATTTGATATCTAATATTTCTTTGTACCTGTGTAGACTTTTATACTCCATTTTTAACCTGCTCCGAAAGTCAAACCATTTTAGATCCTAGTTTTATCAATAGCCTCACCAAAATTTTAGTAAGATGTTCGTGAGAAAGCAAGACAGTAGAATTTAGGTCACACCAAGAATCCTACGTTCCCATTTGCTGCCTTTTCCCGATTGCACTCTCTTTAGTTGAGTTTCAAACCCGCCCCCTTTTTCTTAACTGTAATAACTTCACATACGCTCTCAGCTAAGAAAACACTTATTGATGAGAAGAAATAGAGTTACTTCTGACGTGAATGCTCATACCTCCTACCCAATTCCATTAAGAGCTATTTTCGACTATCTCAGGTAGTGACGTAAGAGTTTGGATTGGTCTCTGTCGAGAAGGTTAAGATTTGTTCAGATGGTTGTTAAACGATGTTTCAAACAAACCCTAGCGCCGAACTCTATATAATCTATATAATCTATCCACCTTTTTAAAACTAGTAATTTGAGCCCATAAATTGTGCATTTGCCCCTCATGTTCAACTTTTATATTGTTCTGTCAGTTCGACCACACTAACTTGTGGGATGAATGAGTCGAAGTTCTTTATTAAAAAATGGGTTGATTAAATAGACAAAATATTGAGCGCACTTGAACACCACATTAATAAACAGTATCCATGCTTCAGAATGCAGGAAAGTTATAGCTTACCTGAAAAAATATGTCCATTTCAATTAAATAGTTATATCAACCCGATAATTTTTAAACAGATAGACGGAATTATTTTAGTCTAACAACTTTGCACATGATTGTATAACAACTACTATTCGACATCTTTTTTAAAAAACTTTGTGTTATTAAATTCCTGTAATGTATATTTTATCTTATTTTAATCAAACTATTATCATCATAGTACTGTTTTTCTAACTACACTTTTTGTCGCAAGAAGCTAAGAATGAATAAATATTATCCCTAAAATGTTACCTTTCTTGGGTAGTTTATCAAATCCAGTAAAAGAAAAAAATCGCTTTCGAAAAAGAATTGTTGAAAAAAAAAAGATTGTGCTTGAGATATTACCCTTTTATACGAAAAAAAAGTAAATTATTTTAAATATAGACCCGCGAAGACAAAAAAGAAAAATTAATCTCAGAATTTTTGCTGGCCATGAAAGATGTATATGCTACGTGTAAATATTAGTACTATAACTGCTATCACCACTGCTACTGTAGTGTTGATGGTGATGCCGCTACAAAGATCTCATACCTCTACCGCCATCTCTCCAACAAGTGCTAGCATGCCATCACTACTTCTCTTATTAGTTCTATGATTATTACATGTAGGAAAAGCAATTGCAGTTATAATAATAGCAATTACACTTACAACAACGATGACAACACTAGCATCACTAACAAAAACAGCAAGAACAATAACAAAAGAAACAAAACCAACAGTAACAACAGCAACAACGCAAATATGATGCATGAAAATGAAGAGGGTGAAGATGTTGAAATGTTAATTATGATCCTATTTATAATAATGATTATGATTAGGAATGATGCTGCTGATGCTGCTGCTGCTGCCGCTTCGGATGATGATGATGATGATGATGATGATGATGATGATGATGATGATGATGATGATGATGATGATGATGATGATGATGATGAAGATGATGATAATGATGATACTGAAGAGAAGGATGAGGGGTGGTAATGAAGATCATGAAGATGATGATGATAATAGCTATGATCAGAAGGTTTTAACAGAATGTTAAAAATGGTAGCTTAGTTGCAGCTCTGCAAAGTTTTGATAAAATGGTAAATTAGTTTACAAACAAATTTAATGATTCATCAAAATCCTTTATTAATATAGTGAAAAGAAGTACAATTTTCGAAGTAATAAAGTGATCATGTCATTCACGATTATGCTAGTGTTACAGATAAAAATATTGTATCAACAAATAGGGCCTAAGTGTACCAAATTAAAGTTATTATGAAAATTCAAACAACAGAATTGTTCATCTTATGTAACTACCTGTACAACGAAGGAATAAAGGAGGTGACAGTTCATGGATTGTGCTGTGCATCTATGTGTGAATTCACACCATAAAGAATAACCAATAATAATTAAAAAAAAAGAGATAGAGAAAAAGAAAAACACAAGAAAGATTCCACAATTGCCATTTATATGTATAGAAATTCTACTCTAAACTTCGGCGGATGCATATATATATATATATATATATATATATATATATATGAAGACCTAAACAGAAACATCAAAATAAAATGCAATGCAGCGAAAGAAGAATGCATAAACAAAAAATGTCAGGAAATAGAGCAAAGGCTAAATATGGAGAGCAAATTCATGCATGCTAAAATTAAGGATGTCTGTGGTAAAAAAATCAAATGCAGTAGCCCTGGCTGCATCAAAGCAAAAGATGGAACAATGTTAATGGAAAAGAAGGAAATACTAAACAGAATATGTTGAGGATCTTTTTAAAGATGATAGGTGCGAAAACCCAAAATAAAGAAAGACATAAAAGGCCCAACTATCCTTAAAGAACATGAAAAATGGAAAAGCCACGGGACCAGATAATATACCAGTAGAAATAATTGAAGCATTAGATAATTTAGGAATAGATCTGATAACAAAACTTCTTAATGCAATATTCGATAGTGGTACAATTCCAGAAGATCTTTGTAAATCTGTTTTTATAGTATTGCCTTAAACACCAGGAGCAACATAATGTGAACATCATAGAACAATCAGTTTAATGAGCCATTTTACAAAAATTCTGTTACGCGTTTTGATGCATAGCATACGCAAGAGTCTAAGACCAGAAATATCTCCAAAACGGTTTGGCTTTATACTTGATAAAGGGACTAGAAATGCAATGTTCTCTCTGTCAATGCTTATGGAAAGATGTATAGAAATGCAAAAAAGATCTCCACCAATGTTTCATTGATTATTCTAAAGCTTTTGACAAAGTAAGACATGTAGAGCTGTTTTGCACGGTAGAAAAAATTAGGCATCTATGGGAAAGATCTGAGAGTAATTAGAAATTTATACTGGGATCAGACTGCATCTGGAAGAATTGAAGGAGAACATAGTGATTTCAAACCCATCAAATGAAGTGTGAAGCTGGGATGTGTAATGTCTCCGGATCTTTTTGACCTATATTATGAAATAATCTTAAGGAATATTGATAGTATTTCAGGCTTAAAAATAAATGGACAGAATCTTTAAAATCTCAGGTATGCAGATGATACAGTTTTAATTGCAGAATCTGGCAAGCAACTCCAAAAACTTCTAGATACTGTAGTTTGAGAGAGCGAAAGAATGGACCTGTCTTTTAATATAAAGAAAACGGAATGTATGGTCATCTCAAAGAAATCCTCTAACCCCAAGTGCAATCTCGTTAGCAAAGACGAAAAAATAAAAAAAAGTTTCAAAATTCAAATATCTAAGTTACCTGATAACATCAGACGGCAGATGGCAAGTGAAATAAGTAAAAGAATAGCCATGGCTAAAGATAGATTCCAAAAAATTAAATGTATACTGGCAAATAGAAACATAAGTATGACAATCAAAATAAGGGTAATTAAAACATATGTATGGTAGTGAGTGTTGGATAATAAACAAAAAGATAGAAAAAAACTAGAAGCAGGAGAAATGTGGTTTATCAGAAGAATGGTGAGAATATCATGGACAGAAAAAAGTCAAATGAATTGATTCTGAAAGAGGCTAATCTTGAGCGATCACTAATTAAAACCATTAGACAGAGGCAACTACAGTTTTAGGCCATATTTGCCGACATGAGGATTTAGAAGACTTAGCAATCAATGGAAAGATTGAGGGCAAACGCAGTAGAGGTAGACAGAGAATAACTTTTATTGAAAATCTTAAGTCATGGGCAATAGACAAGGGTAGCAATGACAACTTTATAGGGTTGGCTTGGGGATAAGTGTGGGTGGAGGAGTATGATCACCGATGTCTGTTCCAGACAGGGTACCTGATGATGATATCCTAATTTTTCTACAATGTAACCCACCCGAAATGAGAACAGAATAAATTTACTTGGTTTGAGACGGATACTGCTGTGACACTTAACTCAGTCTAATATAAGCCAATGATTGAATATTTCTTAGAAAAAAATCTGTTCAAATGGGTTTCGCGTGGAATTCATGTAGTTGTGAAAAAAAGTGTAAAGTACATTGTATTGGGCCAAAAAATATTTGTATTGGTTTCCGTGCATTTGTTATTCAAATATATAACAAGCATAATCCTATAATCTACTTAGGTTACTGTTAACGGTGATGACAGAATTAGTTCATTAGCAGAATTGTGGCATTAGGTGAAAAAATCGGTCTGTCAGAGTCATAGTTTAGATAATTTGTCGTCGAAGAATAATGAAAGCAGAGATTGCCAAGACATAAGAAGAGAGAGAGAAAATAAAGAGAAGCAAGAAGGCAAGAGTTTCTGTATCAGAGGTTAAAACTGCACAACAACAATAAAGAAAAAAACCGAATATAAAGCTGTTGGAATTCCGAAAACAGAAGATGATAAAGAGACATACCTGAAGATTTGTCATCAAAGTAAAAGCCAAGAAAAAAAGCCATAAAATGCTTCCAAAGTCTACCACGCCTGCTGCCAGGCACTTCGTTACAGAGTGTCACACTCGCTGAGTGTACAAAATCAGACTTTAAAAAGCCTCAGGTCATAAAACCTAAACCTCTCCCCTTTTTTTAAGTTCTGCAGCAGCATCCTTAATTAAAGCCGATGAAGACATCAGTTCTTGTGACCGTTGGTTTTAGCTCGCTGGAGAGGCAGTTGGCAATTACCATCAGTTTAGAGTTTTGATCTTACAAAAACAACTGCAGTCTTCCCTGAGCCACAGATAAAGCCTCATATTCCAACAAAACTACTGCCGGGCTGGAAACACTCACCGCTAAAATAGCCAATAGGAGTCCAGAGACGTATATAAAAATTTCCTTGGAATGACCTCAACAAATCGCATATTAAAAACTCAAACACCTGACCGCTTTCGGAAAACTTCAACAAAATGCATGGAATCTTTTTGAACGAAATGCGTCATGACCGAGAGAAGATCATAAAGTCATAAACTTGTGATTCGTGGAGAGAATAGATTGTGCCAACAGTCGTTCATTTATCGTCCGGGAGCGTACAAACTGAATGAGAGATATGCTGAGTATCAAAATAAAATAAAATAATGTTTGCTAAAGAGTCACAGAAAACACCTTTGCGCTCATAACCCTAGCGTTGCGCCCCAACAATAACTATATTACACAGGCACAGTTAACGAGAAAGAGTTCAGTGCAATCTTCAATAGTCGATATAAAAGCGGAGGTCCACAGCAGATTTAATTAGGCCGTCAGATTGCACTAGGAAAATTGCAACCTGCATACAGTTTGGAGGTATACAGAATACTTCAAAACACCCGAGTCCATTTTAGCCCCCCTTATACACAGACAAGGTTATGTCATTCGTTGTCAATTGCTTAATTAATCTTTGGCTACATCGATAGCATCCTTTATCCCATTACGGCTGTGGCAAATGATTCGTGAAAACACCCTGATTATGATAACGAACATAACTCAAGTGATCGTTAAGTTGCACTTGTTACCGTTAGGTCAGAGCCAAGAAGCTGTCGAATACAGGTTATACAAAAAATCGTCAATTAAAAAATGCGATATAGCAGACAGTGGGCGACTTAAAGCTTTCAATAAATCAATAGCTAAGTGAACTTTGCAGGTTTATCAGCCGACACTCCATTCAAACTCAGATCATCAGTCAATTAAGTTTAACTATCTTAACTTCGCACCGGGGGAATTTACTTCATGAAGGACGATTTGACAAAACCATCAATGAGTTGTCTTGGTCACTTGCCCAGACAGCTTCTTACAAAGCTGTCGTGATTCGCCAATGATAGGAAGCATGTGAGTTTCTACAAGAAAAAGAGTGGCAAGGAGATTTACTTGGCCAAATAATATGTTTTCTGGTATTCATTAATTTGTCCAGTCTTGTGGCAACGTCATACAAATTAGCCTTCAAAAGTACCAATTCAAGTACTAAGTTAATGAATAGAATTTTTCACAGGACAGACATTGATATAATTATTAGAACCATTGTCTAAAACAGTCTAAAGCAGCTATACAGTCATTGTCATCGATATCGCTATTGCTGGTCTGAGGTTGTGTCGTTGGCAGACATTAAGACAACAAACATCGTAACTGCTTTGTTTTCAAAGCTTGAATTCCCTAAAAAGATTTTACCTGACAATGATTAGCAGTTGCTTTCTCAAGCTCGGAATAAAGTCACGAGGATGCTTGGAATTGATAAAGAATCAAGCACACCCTATCATGTTCAGAGCCATGGAATGGTTGAAAATATGTTATCGTCTCTTAAGCGGAGGCTAATCAAAGTGACAGCAATGAAACCCGACAATTAGGACAAAGCTCTCTCAGCAGTTTAATTCGCACGCATAGAGATTTCAAGTTAGATCACAGGATATTCACCATTTACTCTCGACAGAAATGGTCACAAGAAGCAGACGCTACATATGAGTACTTATTAATATACAATTCCTCGCGTGATCTTAAAGATCGAATAACTGGTACTTGTAAATTGGCAGCTAAGAGCACAGATATCTCACAGGATGTAGAGCAGAGGAAAACAACAGCGCTTGACCCAAAAAATGTATCAGTAAGAAATAGGCCCTTGTCCGTTTGCCACGTGCAGTCAATAATCTTTTTATGAAGTATAGTGTCCATACGTTGTTTACTCCACACTTTAGAATCATAACTACCTTGTCAACATCAAGGCCAAAAGAAAACTTACCATGCAAATCTCTTAGAATACTGCTATGAGAGAATTTCACTCACCCGCTAGTTTCTTGGTCCAGTTGCACAAAGAGAATAAATGTGTAGAAGAGGAATAATAGTCTAAACGTACAATTCATCTAGCAGAAAATTCCCTGAAGATCAAATTTCACACCTGAGAGAAAATAGCCGATGTTAAATAGTTCATGGCAATTCCCCGACACTCTCTCAAAGACTTGCCAGGTCAAAGAGATGTTATCCGACATGATATTGACATATCGGGTAATAAGTCGTTTAGAATTAAATGGTATGGCATACCGCCCATGTTTAACGAACAGCAACGGACGACCTAAACACAATGCTAGCTTTAGGTTGTATTAGACAGTCATCTTAAACTACTATTCATTCATTATATTAGTGAAAGAATTGCGACGCAAACAGCGTTGTAAGTGGTGCTTTGAGTGGAGTTTATTTTTTAAAAACTCATTAACTACAGTTTACAACTGTTACTAGGGATTTTGTGAGCATGCCAAGCTTCGAATATTTTTGTTGTTATTGTATGAGGTGTTGATCAATCCTACAAAAATAGCTTATAGTCAGTTTGTAAAGAATCAAAATCTTTAACCGACTTGTTGGTTATTATATTTACTACATTTCATTTCATTATTTGTATTCACAGTATAAAATTACTGCATGTTGTGATGGTAACTGATAAACAAAGCTTAAATCTTGGGTTGGTTTTGTTTCTACTCCTTCAATATTCTTGCGCAACCTTCATCACTAAGATTCAACTGACTTTATATATTTTGGTATGTTGTCGTATGTCTATGATGGTCTAGTCTGTGTTTACCAGGAGGGATTATTTCTTTACCATTAAAGAGCATTAACTTAGCCATATTAATCTAAGTAGCGACTAGAATTTGTCTCTCGTTGATGGTCTGACAAACCTTAATTTGACTATACAACACCAATTTATTTCATTAGTTATCTCGTGGTATCTAGATCTACCTGTAAAGTGTTAGGTTGAATTTCAAGTTTATAGATTATCAATCATTATGAATACACATTATAGTTTGAAAGAATAAGCTTTCTATATCAACGAATATTCTCATAGATACAGGGCAGCGTATAATTGTGATTGTTGCAACCTTGCTATGCAAACTATGATTGTTGCTCTTACATCTTTTAACTTAAGATATGGTTGGTTGTTGTTGATCTATGATTCCGATGAAACAGTCTCTAAAGATCTAAATTTAGACTCTAGGCTGGGTTGAATCTCCATCTAGGCCTAGGCCTACCCAATCTCGATTCCATTTAACCAAACTTACAGACTTTTTGAATACTTGGCTTTAGAGGGCAGGCCTTGATCTAGATACCACTGAGTGTGTCTCACTCGCTTAAAAAAAGTCGCCATGTTAACACAGCATAACTTGGCCATTGTACTAGCGTGCCGGTAGGGGGCGGTGGAGGAGACGGTGTGTAAGGCAAAATCGTCTCGCTGTTCATTCTTATCATAAGCATCTATTGTCTTTGGTATAATCTCGATTTAGATTGGTTAAATCATTGAGGAATGTTCATTCCCCTTAACTCTTCCAATTCAGTTTAATAACTAGTTATTTTGCCATTTGAAAGAAAAAAGACATAATGTGTTTTCAAAAATTGCGAGAGTAAGTTCAAAACTTAGCTTTGTGAACAACATCATAATGTATGCGTTATAACAAAAACAAGAAAATAAATACTCTTACACTACACAGATACCAAACTGTGCAAAGTGTTGAAAAACAATGTCATCTTAATTTGATACTGTTAAAAACTTATTATATGAATGATTGATACAGAAAAGATTTAAGGAAAATATTTTTAGAAAACTGCACTGACTTTTTTTTCCTTTTGAGAATTCTGCAGTTCCTTGACTTAATTAAAAAAAAAACCCAGAAAACAATTTTAAAATTAAATGTATTTTTGCTGAAGTAATTTGTTTTATAAAATGGCATAAAGGCTTATATATTAAGATACAAATCCTTATAAAAGAGCCTATATGGTTATTGCAGTCCATTAAGGTTCTTTGTAATTCAACTATCTCGCCTGCCAAAATTAAAAAAAAAAAATACTTTCTTTTTGCAAGTGAACTTATTTTTTTTAGTTTCAATTTTTTTTTTGATTGTTTAATGTTTTTTTGTATAATTTTCTTTTGATTGGATGTCATTTTCAAAAATAATTTCATTTATTTTGATGTGACAATGTACGATACAAGGGTGACGCCATTTCTTTTCTATCCTTAGGGCACGATTTTGCCATGTTATAATGAAACAACCCCAAAACAGTTGAGATAAGTTCTAGACAACAACATAACTTGAAGTTGAGAACTTCAATAGTATTTAAAACCAGTTATAGACTCAACTCGGTCAAAAATGAATTTTTTTTTACATTTCAGGGGTAGATAGCTTTGGTGCCTTATTACTCCTCGTACAAGAAGCTGCTGTTTATGAAAACTAAGTATTTGATATCTGCACATGATAAGATGTCAGGAATTAATGATATTTATTTTGAATTTACCAAATCTACTTTCTCAAATAAATGGCCAGCCTGTTCCATGAAATTCGCCATATGATTCCGTCGTAAAATCTTCACGTCATGTTTTTCTTAAAAGGGATTTTTTTAAATGCAAGAATAAACTGACGTATCCACCTTCAATAAATTGCATTGAGAAATTAAGTAGGAATACTTAATGTGTAAGATGATACAATCAATATCTATCGAACTGAGATAAGCTGGACTGCATTAGGTTGATAAATAAACTGCTTAATTGATAAAAAAAATGACGGTTAAG
>BLXT01000055.1:4844567-4860712 GCA_019648995.1 Plakobranchus ocellatus | reverse complement strand
GGAAGGGGGTTGGTGAAAGGGTTAAGAAAAGAAACTAAGAGAGGCAGAGTGGGTGATACCAAAAGAACCTAAGCGACTGTTGTAGAGAGTCCGAGGAATTTGTGACTGATTTTTTTGTTTGTATTAGAGACAAGCGAAAAAGATGAAAGAGAGACAGAGAGAAAGAGAGTTAGAAAAGAGATAGAGAGACAGTCGGAGAAAGAAAGGGAGAAAGAAAAAGAAAGAAAGAAAGAGTTAGAGAAAGGTCAGAGAGACAGACGGAGAGAGAGAAAGAGAGAGAGAGAGAGAGAGAGAGAGAGAGNNGGGGGGGGGGGGGGGGGGGGGGGGGGTGGAAAGATTAGGAAAAGAAACTTAGAGAGGGAGAGTGGTGGATAAGAGCTTACATTTACCAAAAGAATCTAAGCAACTGTTGTAGAGAGTGCGAGGAATATGAGAGACAGACAAAGAGAGATAAACAGAAAGAGAAAGAGAGGTAGAGAAGAGACAGAGAGACTGACTGAGAGGGAGAGAGAGAGAGAGAGAGAGAGAGAGAGAGAGAGAAATATATGCATGCATAAAGAGCGAAGTAGACAGAGAGTGATTAATGATTAAGGAGAACTGACATTATTTTAAAGTTACCCGTACAAAGCAGAGAAATGAACATGAAAAATAAAAATAAAAACATGATTCGTTTATTTCTGATCACATATCAAGCATAAAGAGGAAAAAAGAAGAATGTTTGCGCCAGTGTCCTTGTCCTCAGACTGTTACATTTTGTAGCTCTTCCATCTAATGCTCTGGGCCTTGGCAATATTAAGGCAGTGTCCCACAGGTCAATGATTAAACGTCTCCTAAGTTTCCAGAGCTCTCGTATACTGTGACGGTAGCTTCAACTCTGTGGTGACGGCTTTCCAACAGGTGTCTCATCAATTAGGCTTAATCGCTTTTCGTAGGCTTTCAACACGTAGGTTGCAAATTCATAGGCACGATACTGAATACAAAATAACCATATTTTTTTTATTGTTTTTAAATAAATAAAACCTACAAAGGTAGACTAGTTATTAAGTATAATTTCACTTTGGTCAGCATATTCCGGTAATTTGTTTTGCAGAAATTGAAAATCTTATAATGGCTGTCACAACTTTCAATCTGGGTACAATTATTTCATCCCATCTACGCTACAGCATAATAGTCTTTGCCACTCTCAAAGCGAAAGCACCAAATACGGTAGATAAATCATCCCTGTTTTGATGATGTTCGGCTTTGAACTCTTGCTAAATCGCAGTATCACGACCGTGCATGAACCGGTGACCTTCGAGAACAGGTTTTTCATATTTCAGGGCGAGTTGCAGTGCTTTCTGCGCATTGACGCCTCCGTACACACACGCCATAGTCGTCTATGTCACATCGTGTGCGACGAAAATATCGTCACGATTTCCAATTTTCTGAAATAATGTATGAATCATGACATGAGTCATGACAGAGATTGTCTACTTGAGTATGTGATGTTGATCCTGACAAGACTACAGATTATGATCATTTCTTCTGCTCTGTGATTTTTCCAATTATAAACCACAGAACATGAGAAATGTTATTCAATACCAGCCTTCCTTCCGAGTGGCGCTCTTGATTGAGTACATCTCTGTCTTTGTCCTGTGATGCTTTTTTTATCCTTATTCATATTCTAGTCATCTCATCCTTAAAATTCACATTTTCGCCAACAGTATTAGTTTAAAAACCTTTTTAAGTAGTTGCTGAAACTAGACAGCCGTATAATGGAAATAGTACAGTTCATATATTCATTTGTTTCAGTCGCTGACAAACGCAGACTTAAAAAACAGAGAAAGGCGCGGCAAATATGATGGACGAAAGCATGGAGAAAATTTTATGGATAAAACCTACCCAAGTGTTCTCTCCAGGTGATTATTCTTATATTGATTTCAGGTGGCACTAATGGAGCTTTAACTCAGTCATGTGACATTTTGGTGTCATTTGGTTCAAACAAGATATCAAAAGAGAGAGGTGAATTTGAAATTGATTTTTTTTTTTAAATTGGAATAATAAAAAAGACGTAAAAAGTAGAGATAAAACATAAATGAGGACACGTTCGATCACTTGGATTACAGCCTAAGCTATCCAAAAGTCAAGGATTTACGTCAAGGTAAAAAATATTACCAGCATATTTGCAATTTGTGTATAATAATACCTGTAGTGAAAATGATAATTTATTCTACACTCACTCATTTTTATGAAGATATTGCAAGTAAAAGAGGAAGGGTAAGACAGGGACTGAAGTTTTATAGAAAGAAACACAGAGCAAAGTAGAGGCAGCTAGAATTGTTCTCCAAAAATAATTTTCACGGAGGACAAGGAAACAAAGAACCAACTCGCTTTTCACATTATCAATGAAGTACCTCAGACTAGTAGATAGACTCAAAAAGGGATTTTAAAGTGATCAGCTAACAGCTCTGGGCTGAGCGCTACTTTCACCTTCTTCACCATTAATTACGAAAAGTACACATTCTTTTTTTGTTTAATCGAAGCAGTCACTGATTACTTCTTTTTTTTTTAATAGAAAGTATGTGACATTATGTAATTATGAAATTTTCTTTCCTTCCTGTTCTCTCTCAATCATTCCATTTTAGGGGTCACTCGTCAGATTCCTCCAGTCTAGTAAGTGGCCGAACTACGTCATCAACTCGTCGCGACAGGAAGCAGTCGCGGAGGTTAGGGCTGTTTTTTATCCTGCTGATCACAGCATTCATTGTGGCGGCGTTGCTTGGCTGGTTAATCTACTTCTTGCTCATGAAAGGTAGGTTTTCACGATCTTTGTGACCCTAATTTTTATTCTTTCAAGCATTCTTCTGTCCTAGTTTTCGTAGGGATAAAAGGCTTAATATTCACCTTTTTTTCTCCATATCTGCAGGACCGAACTTATTCTTCACTGTTTCAAAACTAGAAGAGACAAAAATTGTTAATCAAGAATAAACATTGACAATGATAAAAGAATTAAAATCTCAGTTTGTATAAAATCCTGTTTTATGTGGGATTTAAGTAAGGCTACACGTATTCACATTTTCATGAGTCACCCGAACTAAAGTAAATTCGGAGACATGATGTCAATCACAAGTTTTTTTCACAAATATCAGAAGACAGAAATGACAGATTAGTCTTTATTGGTTCTGCTTCGATCACTAAAATTTCTTACTAAAGTGGTTACAAGCCTGAACCAGTGATTTACTTCGACAAATGATCAATCGACAGAATGATTTTTCTCAATCGTCTTTAACCTCGTCATCAAATTGTCAGCCACCAGGAACATTGTCAAACCGTGAACATACCTAATGAATCGATGGGTCTTATTGCGATATTCCAACTCGACAATATAGGAAGAGATCTCTAAAGGAAAAACCGCTATAAATATAACATTCATTGTCTTCCGAGATAACCTTTGTCCGTCTACCCGCAATGATTTTTAAGAAAGGTGTCTCAAAATAACGTTTATGCGGCGATTGATAAAATTAAATCTGTAGAAAGAAAGTTTAGTATGTTGCATTTCTGTAGACCGTCAAGTGGACCACATGTATCGTGGTAATATAATAAATGAAGGCCTGGAACGACGTTTACGTGTTTTCGTATTTGGACTTCAAAAACTCTTAAAGAATAGTTTAGTCATCAACTCGTCGCGACAACTGGACGCGCTATCCTTGCACTATATCCAATTTGCATTCAAGCGTTTTCCGACTAAATATTTTAAATTCTTGAAGATTGCTTGAAAAGTCAGGTTCTTTTGTCTTGATAAAGCCAAGGACATGTTGAATGATCATAGATAACGCCTCAAATCAGCGTGATTTAAAGATATTTAATTCTTCTAACGCATCAAGCCAGAAAATCAGTAATGGGCTCAAATCTCACAGCATTGCTTTAGAGTGAACCACCATATGTCTTCAGCTTCTTCTAAGGAATGCACTTTTGAATAACCAACACAAGATATTTAATATAAGAATGTAACTTGCAAGAAATGGCGATGGCTTAGAACGTTCTTTTTTTGTTATAGTTGTTGGGTATGGAGGCTTATTTATGTGCTGCAATCTAGAAGATAAGGCAATTTCGTTCTTTTAATTTTCTGAAGATGAGCGGATACTTTAAGTAAGCAAAGATTCAATATATCGCGTCTTGCTTTTTAACGATGTGCGTTGCATATTTAGTCGTTTTAATTATTTTATAAATATATATGCCTTAGTAAGTCTAATACTATTTCACTACATTGTGATTTATACTTATCCTTTTTTCCATTGTGTACTTAATATTTTTGTTCAAATTGATAAAGCTTTATGGGTTACATACAAGGCGCATCAATCCATCTAAATATTATACCACCTGGATCATTTATAATTTTGAATACATTTAAGTTTTGTTCTCGCGATTATATTATGAAGAGCTTTATTCTAATGGTCTAGTACAGAACGCTCAGGTGAGTAGACAAATACTAGAGTCTACGGAACAAATGTTTGCTATTGCTGTATGTTGATGTAATGAAGCATTGGTCCAGTGTATTCTTAGAAGCAATTTACATTTTGTTAATGGTGAAACCATTGCACAACAAACATAACATTTATCTGATTCATCAAATAAAATATATATTCTTTCATCAATCATTGCTTATTTTGCAACAAGTCAGCAAGATATCGAGAATTCACTATTTCAATGATGATTTTTTTCACAGTCAACAATTTATGTTCGCTTTTTCAGTACAAAATACCCTTAAAAACCATTTTTACGCATTGTGAAATACTCTCCTGAAAAATTTGCAAAAGTGAAAATCCTTTTTTCTAAAAGAAAAATTTGGAATTTGAATCAGCAAGTAGTTATGGAATCATCACGACCGCAGTGCTGCCTTGTACTATCTCCTTCTTTTTCGTAAAATCTAACAAGAGAGGAACTCTAGATGATACAGCTACCGATCAAGATTTCCTCCCTGCAGGACAAAGTAAAAAAAAAATTGAAATTGATAGAACTCAGAAAAATACTTTTTTGTGCTTTGCATAAGGGACCATTCTGATCAGTTCCCTAACAGAAATGTAATAAAAGCAGAGACAGACGTATTGCATGCACCGCAGAAAAAGCAGCGTTATCATTCGCAGAAAAAGATAGTGAGCACACGGGAAAGCTTAGCTTTTGTTATTGTATAGACAATCTATCCATAAAAGGGTGATATCAGGCTTTTAAAATCTCTGTCACAGGTGACTACAAATGAGGAAACACCTGTTTCCTGCCTTGTGAAATAACTACAATAACATAAACACAGAATATGTCTCAAGTATACGATACATTCTACAAAAATCTTTAAAAGCATGAACATATCGATACGGTCTTTTGGAAATGAATACGGTCGTACTACTAGAAGGGTACTAAAAAATATGTAAATATGCATTGTGATGCCATCTGCGACATTTTTAGTTACATGCTAAATGAGCCAAGTGCAGAGTATTCATGGCAGAATGCGACAAAGACAGGCTGTCTCAAAGAATACAAATCCGCCATATGACACTATGCATTTGTACATGGCCTTTTTTTCTTCAATAAAATATTTAGTGGACTCGGAAGTAAGGGAAGAACACGATAATTTTGTTGCATGAGAGACTGTCAAGAACGCAGGATGAGGACATTGTCTCGGCATTTCATTGTTACTTTTCAGTTCTTCAGCACACGAAACTGCGCACTCTGTGGCTTGTCAACTGCTCCGGTCAAACTAAAAACTGGACGTTGTTCGCTTGCCTCGTTCTGGCGTGAACATCCCATACCACCCTGTAGAGTAATTTATCTGAAAAACTTTGAGCCAGGATATTCATTCATGGCATCTGACTCAACAAATAGTTGTATTGAGACAAAAATACGATAGAGGAGCAAAAATTTGACTCTTCACCGCGTTTAAAAAAGCTGTTTTTGACGCTTTCAAGATGGATTATACGAATTCAACAGACTGGAAACCAGACGCGAGCCAATATGCTTTGAGGAAACTGTATGACAACGGACCTTGTTTGAGCTAATGCGTTTCTGTCCGATCTAGCACTGGCCCGGAGGAGACCAAATGCAAATTGCTTTTTTGCGTGAAATGTAAAGATCTAGAAACAGTCTGCGCACTAGAGTGCTAGAAAAGAAAGATAAAACGTGGCCCTCGCTCAGAGAGTGCTGTTTCTAACTGCAGTATCGAGTACGCCCTAGCGTACTCAGACGGCACATCAGCTGAGGGCAGATGTAGAAAAGGTCATGGGATATACATCCTATGGGCTCATGGTTTGACATCTCATGTATGGAGAAAATCGAACAATTTTTACTGTGTGCTGAAGCAGGTCCCCGTGTGTTTATTATCAGGAGGCATCGGAAAGTAAGACCGCTCCACGGTATGGTTATCGGGTGTTAGTGCAAGCTTTGGACGAATCAGGTGGGGTAGATGTGGAAGAAACGATGCTGCTCGCAGACTCCCTGCGGAGGGTACGAGGGGTCGCGGACTGTGGTCCAGAGACTGCCTTCTTATGTGGATAACCGATACATTGCCAAACGGGAGAAGAATATAGACACAGCCAACGAAACCATCCTTTCTGTCCGATGAAGGGGCAGATTTTCGACGTAGGACTGTGGGATTCAGGAACGCCGCTCGGTACGATGCTTTTCAAAGATTCCCCAAATTTTATAAAGCTTTCAACGCAGATCATTATTTGCAGGCAAGGATAAATCACCCGCTGATCCTTTCAGACCGTGTTTTCCTCCACTGTGTGGGAAAGGAAACGAATCGGTTTCTCATATGTTGTCAGTAAATGACCACTGGACGCCTTGCAGAGTGAGCTGCCAAGCTCCGAACCGATGATCTATGGGGGGGGACGATGGTGCCTCAAGTACGGCAGTAGACAAGTTGCGCACTCTGATTACGCGAATCATGAAGTAAGGGCGAGACCAAGATCCGGCGCCTACCTTGAGATAAGGAGAGTGATTTCTTAGCAATAGAACAATGATGCCCATGCCGCAAAACAAGGCATCGAGTAAGCCATTACCACCGAACAAGTTCATGGCCACAGGGCTGAGTAGCGTTTGGCAGAAAGTGCAGGCGGTAACCAGTAGACCTATGGAAAGTATGCAGTTTCTCGTGTGAAAACAATAAGTTTGAATGATTCTTTGGTCAAAAATATCCCAAACCCTCATGAAATAATTACTACATAGTTTGTTTTTTTCTGTTTAGACTTGTTTAGTATTCATTTTATCGATGTATTTTTAATTTTTTTCAAGTCTAGATCTAGGTCTACAGATCAAGTAACTGGCGAGTAGATCTTTTATCTAGAGATCTAATTAAATCTAGCTCTCGATCTAACTTTAAAATAGCAGCAAAATTATTAACTTCTTTTTTTTCATTTCTGCGAGTTGTGCGCTTTGGGCTGAACGAATGAAAAAAAAAAAAAGCAGCAGGCGAACGACACGAGAATGAAAAGGCTTTCAAACGAAAACTGCGGCATTCTGGCGGTTTTAGAAAACTTTGCAGCTATGCTCTAAATATGCTAATCAAAAGAGCCTCAACATTGTTAACTAATCAACATTCTTTTATCATAAATAGAATGTCAGTTTTCTGCATCCTCATTTACGCACATGCGTTAGTATGATCAAGTGCATTCAAAAAGACGTGTTGTAGCAGTGGAAAATTGATAATAACATGAATTTAATTTAGAATTAAGCAACGTTTTTTTTAATCAAGGGTCGCGGTGATTTTTATTTACTTATTATTATCTTTTTTTTGCTTTGTTTTCTTTTTCTTTCTTTTTTTTCTTTTTTTTTTTTTTGGTATTGTTGAAGTAGGCCTAAACACAGGCGCATAATATATAAATTATAATAGAAGAGGAACTCTTAATAATTGTCCTGTTCTTTCGTCAGTCTTTTTTTTCCCGTCTTCAGCTCTTAGTGGTCATAGTTATGATATTTATATATGTTACTTATAAATTTATTAAAGTAATTGGATCTAATTGTAGTCTAACCCTACTAATAGCCTATCGAATCGAAGACAAATCCAAAGAGCATAAATAAAGTAAGCAACTGTTGAAAGAGGTTTCTTTTTACTTTGATAAATTAAATGTAAGGATAATAATGTATTATATGTTTCTCCGTATTGACAATATAATTCGTGATGAGAGAATGAGGACAGTTTTAGATAAAATTATAGATTCTACTGGGAAATAAAATTCTACCCTGACTTAGGCCTACGTTAGATTTTAAATCAAAATATAAAATCTTACGAAAGACACAATAGAAACACACAAATGCCTAATCGCTAAGCGAGATTCATCGAAATTCTATTAGAATTTGTGAGAAAATTGATACGTACAATTTAGATATAATACAAAAGGCCTAATAATGTTCTCGTCTAGATCTAGACTCTTCCATCTATATCAAGATATATTAGTCTTCAATCTCATTAAAAGATAGATTTCAAAGACTTAATTTTAAAAAATACTAAAGAAGCCATTTAGACTTTCAAAGTACAGATTTGTAGATTAATAATCGCTTTTTCTGAGTTTGGGTTTGAAAAAAAAAACAATTCTAATTTCATGCGTTCAGCTCTTTCTTTACTATAAATAATGCTCGGTCGGGCATTGTTTTACCAGCCAGTGAGGGATCAACACACTTCGGTGGTGTGTAACAATTGACCCCGAGGTAATGGCCTGTTGGAAAACTCGTGTTATATTGTGTTATCGCTCAGATTCACATAGAAAACGACATTAGTCCTAGTCTTATTGGGCATATTATTGGTATTCCGTCTCCAACGCGAATTCAGGGAATTTTCTAAATACATCGCACAATACTTTAAAATCAACAGATTGTTGTGAGAATGACTGAAGCAACCTTGTCGGATTGCATCAGACAAAAAACAGCAATAAACTTTAGAAAGAAAACCTTCTTTCACTTATGCCTGATGACCAATGTTTCTTTTGAACAAAAAGTTGCTGACAGAAAAGCACTTGACTTGATCTAACTCTTTGAAAAGGGTTTTAACATTGTCCAGTTATCATAACACTCAAATTTTATGAATATAGCATAACATATTATCTGATATTTTGTAACTCTACCTATTGTATTTATATGTTTTAGTGTGCTTAAATCATGATCAAGAAGATAAAAAATAACATTTTTTTTTAACATACGAGATTCAGACAGGCGCCAGGCGCTTGATAATTTATTGAACATTTCGTACAAAAGTGTGTATTGGTAGTGTTGGCTGATTCAAATTGACTTTGTCTTTTTTTTTGTTCTTTCAACAGACAGGCTAAGGAAAGAAGGTAATGATAATTATATAAGTAGTAGTAGTAGTAGTAGTAGTAGTAGTAGTAGTAGTAGTAGTAGTAGTAGTAGTAGTAGTAGTAGTAGGAGGAGGAGGAGGACTAAGAGGAGGAGGAGGAGCTACTACTACTACCACTACTTACTGCAACTACTACTACTACTACTACTACTACTGCTGCTGCTGCTGCTGCTACTACTACTACCACTACTACTATTACCACTATTACTACTACTTTCATACCATCCAAGGTATCGAGTTGGAAAACTCGTGTTATGAGTTATCGCTCAGATTCACATAGAAAACGACATTAGTCCTAGCCTTATTGGGCATATAATGGTATTCTTACTCCAACGTTTTTCAGCTACATCGGTACCGCCTTTCAAAAATACTTTTGTTCTTCAGTTGCACAATATTAGCGCGTGAAGTAAAACATCGTGGGGTTTTTTAATGTTTCTAAAAGGTTCATTGGATTAATTCGCTCAGCATTTTTTCCTGTAATTTATAAATTTTCGTCTTGCCTTAACAAAAGAAAATGATCAAAGTGTTTCATTATGAAAAAAAAAAGTGCATGCAGTTTAATAGGAAACTCTAGTAAATTTAATATATGGATATCAATTTTGAACTGAAAATGATATATTGTCGAGGAAAAAGTTCTTTTCTATCGGATAAATTTTGAGAATTTAACCAGAAAGGAGCTCAAAGACTCTCAAAAATGCCATATCTTGGATTTTTTAATACGTTATATTAAATAAAGAATTTTTTGCATATTTACTGACCATTATGAAATAACCCCACAAAAGCCTGACATGAAAAAAAATTCTACTTTTAGCAAGAGAAATTATCATCTCCTTCTTCATTACACGGTACTTGAATTCAAGTCCTCTCCTGCCGGGAACAGCTGGGATTTTTTGCTTCAATTAGTAAACGTCGCGACATCTCCATTTAGGTCCCAATTAGTATAAGACAATACTGGATTTGTGAGAAAATAAACATATTTGCCTAGCTCTTTATTAACGGTGGTGACCGGATAACCCTTCAGAGCCAATGAATTTCTGAGTCTCGATTGTCTCGAAGCTGGGTTGACTTCCTTCTCTGAAGGACAAACAGTTTCGTTGAATGTGACTTGTATTGGAAAATCGCGACGGCATGTATTTCCTCTGGCTTGATAACCGGTCAGACAAGTTGAGTAATCCTCAAAATGATGTGCTCCGGTAGTCACTATCGATGCTACCGTTCTTTGCCAATCCTTCACTATCTCACACCTGGCTGCATTTCTAATGAAAACGCCATTGACATCGGCTCTAGAAAGTCAGCAGTAATCAGGAAAAGCTGACATAACACGGTGTACTACGTGACAGAAGATTTTATACCTGCCAATTTTTCCAGTTCGACTCTTTTGCTTTGTCACACAAAGCTGCGATGATATCTTTCCTTATATATGCAAAGTATTCGCCCCGAGCTGTTTCTTAAATGTGACATTTTCCCTTGACTCGCCATAAAATACTTTATAGTCTCTATCGTTGTTGAAGAGGGTTTATAACGTGAGGTAAACATCCATCATTACTACTTTGTTGAGTATGGGTCATTTCAGATATATCTTGACAGCGATAGAAATTGATAACGCGTGTCAGAAGCATCTTTACTATGCGTAATTTCTATTCATGATGAAAATGATAAAACGCACGCGCTTTGCTTCATTGACAACCGAAATGAATGGCTGCGAGAAATGTGATGCACAATTTGACGGAATTTTAAAAGTAATCTTTCCTCCGATTAAATTTCCTTCGTCAGCAGCATAATTATAATATTATATATATGTTTTTTGTTGTTTTGTGTGTGTGTGTGTGTGTATGTCTGTGTGTGATAGGGAACAAGAAGAAGCTCAAATTTTAATTTCAAAAGAGCCAATATGATCATATAAATCGCGGGACTAAGTCCACTCTACTAGCAATGCTATATCCTATAAAATAACGCCTATGTGTCATAAAATATGATTTTTATGGCTAGAAAATTCTGAATCCAAATGCTTTTTTCCATCCAGCACAATCCACTGTAATAGTCCTGGTCTCATTATATTTCAACCATCTTCTGGCCGTGGCTCCTGCTCTCATCAGTCACCTGTACTGATAGTGATCAATTGTTGATGTTCCTGGGCTACCCTCATAGGAATTATAAAAACATTTTTTTTTTAATATTTAGTATTATTACATTTGATTTAGGTTTAGCTGTATCTAACATATAGGTTATGTCTTCGTAAATAGATTTTGGCGATGTATGGTAATTTTTTGTAAGTAAAAAATCGATAGCCACCATTATTTTTCTGTGCAGAGGTTGTTCCACAAAAAGTCAGAGGTTTTAAATCATGTTTGAGCACACGAGTGTTTTTGTTTCCTTGCGAACAGGCTTAGCTTAAAGACATATTTGTCTTCTCCATAGCGTGAGTGTTGGTGAAACAATAGATATCGAACTTGCTCTTAGATCTGCAAGGACATTTCTGTCGAGGGTTCAAGCCTCGACTCCCGCACACCCTGGCCTGAAAGAGGGCTTGAAAGCCTGAGATCACCTTGATGTGGACAACCTGTATACACAACCAATTTGTCACAGAAGTGTTGTAATTCAGTGAAAGGCAAGAACACACTCCTCCTTGACCAGTTCAGAACCTCATTATTGCTTGTAATGTGTTTCTTATTATGGCGGTGAATGTGAAAGTTGCCACCCCAAAATGATTGATTGCTAAAAGCAACTGATTTGTTTCCCGATTACAAAAAAAAAAAAAAAAAAGAAAAAAAACTCTTCATATTTCATCATTAAATTTACTCAGCACTACCAAACTTGCATACTCTGGATTTAGGATTGCATTTGCGCTAAGAAAAATGTATGCAACACAATGTCGCCTCAGCAAACACAAAGCTTATTTCATCGTGCTCCCAGTGGTGACTCTCGGCACTGTTTCATCAAAGGATCGGCACAAGATGCGATTTCTATAATCTACGATCCGAATTGACAGTGTGGCTCTGAAATCTGTAATAATACCTTTAGAATAATAAAAAAATGACCCTCTGTAATGTCACATTGACTCGTAACGTTGGGTTTTTAAAGCACCGTTGTGGAAATTCAGGAATGAACTGATTACAATTGTTATAGTTGCGCACCTGCTACATAGACACGCTCAATCACACATTTAGACATAAACAAAATTAGATTTGAAAAAAGGAATTCGCTCTTTTTCCTCCTGACAAGACCGCCCACTGCCACCCTCTCCATTCATCATAATGTTCAACGTTATCATCATCATCATCATCATCATAATGTTCAACGTTATCATCACGTAAAAAAGGTCCTCATCCGTGGGCTTTTTCAATTTTAAATTTCGTCCTAAACTGTCATCCAATCACGATGTGCTCCTTATCTCAAAAGCTCTTGGACCACTTTTCATAAACAATAAAAGTACATTTCTAGCCGTTGTTAATATCTGATGAAAATGTAATCTTATGAGGGTTTAATGTAGAATTCTCGAATAACTGGCCCTATAACATTTATATTAATTTACATATGGCTACCTGAAAATGGCCAACTAACTTTTGCGCCAAAAAAAAATGTCAAAATCACATAATTTTCTCGAATCCTAAGGTGCATCGTCGAAATTAGTATCAACTATTTAGTTATTAAGCTCCTTTTGGGACATTTTTAAAAATTTCCTAATCTAGAAGCTTTTTCATTTTGCATTTCATCCACAACTGTCGCTAATTACGTTATATTTCTTCACCATCTTGAACCATCTTTCATAAACTATAAAAATACTGCTCCAGCCCTTTTTATATTAGCAGTTTGTGAGTTTCAAAAAATGGAGTTTTAAGATTTCCTCATGGATGATCTCATAAAGCTTCCATCAGGTAGACCCACTAAAAGTTTCTAGTCTGCGATCGAATTGAGGTGTGACCTTTTTTTATACCAATATCGACGAAACAAAGGTAAGATCTAGCTGACCGTTAGTTGCGAGCATCAGCCAGCTGAGGAACGTTGCTGTCATCACGGAATCACGCACGATATTGAGTTTCATTTGGTTCCATCCAGACGATACTGCGGTTCAATTGGCTATCGCACGATACTGCTTTTCAATTGGCAGCTGGAAGGTAACTTTCGACGACACCGCTCTTTTGAAAGATCCAATCGCGCATAGATAAATAAAACTATTTGATTTTTTACAATTCTGTAAAATTAGACAAATTAATTAACTAAATTTTCATAAAATGCAAAAAATAAAATCACGCAGTTATTGGCGATACCGTTCTTTAATTGGCTACGGCAGACCAAGTTGGAAGTGTTAGAAAATCTTCTGGTCCTCCCAATTGTTAGATCACAAAGTCGGCAGAACAACTCGCAACCTCATATGATGCGCCTTCTAAATATATATAATTTACAAGCATGGTTTTGGATCGATTTCAAACGAGAATCACATGAATTGAGATGCAGTACTCGGTTTCGCACAATGCTGCTGTTTTAATGCAATTCCAGCATAGCATGTTGTTTCCCATTAATTTTTTTTTTATTTTGGGCTTGATTCTTGCTTAATCTTGGAGGAAGGATCATACACCCATTTGAAATCTTGAGCTTTCAGCATTGAAATCAATTGAAAAAAAAATCTTTTAATTAAATCAATAGAGTCCTGCGACCGGCCTATCGATTTGGATCTGGCGGAAGTCACGCATGCATTGATGTACATGTGCATGAATGACAAAGAAAACATTTGAGTAAATTGGTTTTTATCGTACTAGCAAAACCTAAAAGTAAAATGAACTGATCCTGCTTATACATCAGCTAATTCAAGCAAATAAACGTTAATTCATTTTCACTGTTAATCTTCCCAAGAGCAGGAAATACATTGAGAGAAATGATCGAGAGATTGAAATTTTAAAAAAACTGCACAAATTTGCATATGATTAAAAAAAAAATTCATCATTCCACTAAATCACGTTGCACTCTCCATTTTACTCCACTTTCCCTCCTGTTCAGACAGCAGCCAAGCACTCAACAATATTCGCAGAGTGGAGGTGGACATGTCTCTCCGAATCCTGAACGTAACTTACTTGTCCGCCATGGCCAACAACAGCTCCGCTACATTTCGGCTAGTAGCAAAGCCGGTCTGTACGGAGGTAAGTTCAGCCAAATTTTGCCCCCCCCCCNNNNCTCTCTCTCTCTCTCTCTCTCTCTCTCTCTCTCTCTCTCTCTCTCTCTCTCTCTCGCCACCTCTCTCTCTCTCCTCTACCTCTCTCTCTCTCTCTTTCTTTCTCTCACTTCTCTCTCTATCTATCTCTGTGTGTCTGTCTGTCTCTCTCTCTCTCTTTCTTTGTCTCCCTATACCTCACTCTCCAAAAAAAAAAGACTCATCGGCACTCGTGCTTTTCTTAAGCAAGAGCAGGTATCCCAAAATATCTAACAAAGTATAATTTTTCTGCCCTTCGTAACTTTCAATTTTACAGGTTGAAACCTGCTTTTTTCCTAAACCTTAAGAAAGATGACATACCTTAACAAAAAAAATCGAAGTGCCATATTTTTGGAGTTACTGCAAGGATTTGATAATTTTAAATTCGTCGGCATTTTTTAGACATTTATTTCTTTAGATTTTCATTAGAATCAATGGTCATTATTGTTCAGGGCATGGTGCCCTTCCGAAATTAATTGGTAGCATGAAATTAAGAGCGAGCTTCAGATAATTATTGCTCTTGCAAGGTCAACCGGTGCATTATATGAATAAGATAAAGATGAAACATGATTTTAACCATGCTTTTTTCATGACTCAAAAGCGCTGAAAAGCTTGTCAACCTTTACAAAAAACATGATATCATTTTTTGCCTTTTGTCACCGGCACATTTCTTTGTGTTTAATGAATCTTTAATATAAATTTTCCATTTTTTTTCTTTGAGGAGGGGGAAGGGGGCGGGCGTATTAGCTTTAAACCACTACAAAATAGTAACTATTTTTGCCTGAAAATATTTCATTTGAATCAACTCTTATCCGTAAGTGCTAGAACCTTTTGATTTCATGAAAGTGTAAAATTAAAACAAAAAAAGGATTGAGTAGTTGGCCGTGCAACCTTTCCTGTTTGTAGCACTATTTGATTGCCTTAAATCATCATTTCAGTGGTGGTTATGTTAATGGTACGTAAAATTTAAGATGCAAGTATGTACAGTTGAGGACTAAAACAATTTTCAATGGAAACTGATTTTCATGAGCATCTTATTGTTCTTCTTCGTCTCATCCTGCATTCTGTTACCATATAACCGTATAAAGCTACTCTCAAAAAAAAAAAAAGAGAAAACACACGACATGTAAAGCTCAATTTCTAATTCTCTGTCTAACAATGTCAATTGTTATTTAAGGGGTTGTTCAAATATAATCTTACATCTTTTTTGGGGACTTTTTTTGGGACATCCTGACACTTACCAGTTGCTTTTTTAAATAACTGTCAATAATCGGTAACCGGAGGATAGATTTTGTTGGATACTAAAGACCTGGAGCTCTCAGTAATCATTGGTTATGCAAATTGGTAAATATCCGGATGACGAAAGAATTTGAATAAATTTCCAAAGCAATGACTTATTGTCGCAGTCTTAAACATACTTTAGGCATACTACTTTGTGACAAGATGAACATTCAACAATCGATTAACTTGTGGATTATAAGAGAGCAGTATATGAATTACTGCAGTTGAACTCATTTCTTTTATCGGTATAACGATCAAAGTGCTTTTGTGGACCTCTCATGACAATGACAACAACAACAACAACAACAACAACAACAAGTTACAACAACAACAACAACAACAACAACAACAACAACAACA
>BLXT01000055.1:4824427-4838430 GCA_019648995.1 Plakobranchus ocellatus | reverse complement strand
AAAAACAACTGAAAGTTGAATTATTATTTGAAATAAAATGTAACTTTTTCATTTTCATTGATCAGATCCCCAGTTTGAACATTTTTTCTCGTATTTTGTGGAGGAAAGTGTTACTTAGGTCCATTTATTGGACAGCCATTCGGTCACATCGGTATTGATGGCTAACCATGGTACAAATATTGAAGTAATAGCCTAAATTTTCTCTAATATATATGTGTGTATATACACACACACACACATTGAATTTTTAAAATTTGTTACAGAAGCAAAATATTTCTACGAACGTGTAAAAGGGAAAATAACTGTTTTGTTTCGTAGCTCAAATGATCTCAAATCACTGTACTTTTGTTTTGTCAAGCCCTGGCCCAGACAGCATTAGCTTTCATGTTCAGTTCGTTGGTAGAGAATGGCGACTTCTACAAAAGATGTTGGTCTATATCCTTTTTGATGGAGCAAGGGAAGCAATCATACAGGATCAGGTAGGTTAGTAATCGGTGATATTTATGTGTTCACAAAACGATTGGACTAATAATATATTCAGAGATGCAATAAAAGCTGTAAAGGAGGATAGCTCCTTATTCGTGTGATCCTCATATGCCATAAATAAATTTGGAAATGAGATTAAAATTTTGGCTGCCGCCACAAACTCGCCAATTCAAGTGATAAGACCCTTGCTTGTAAACATGAACTCAGGGAACAGAGCGCGATTCTCTAGAGTGACGGACTATCATTCTGCTATCTGACCTGTTGCATTTCACTTCAAAATTTGCTTATAGCGTTTTATATTTATAGCAATAATAAATAACTTTGAATCGATTCTATAAACAAAAAGTGAGAACAGTCATTGAAATTTTAAATGTTAGAAGTGCTTATATTGGTTCCAACTTGCATTGGGCCTTTTCCCATTTCAAAAATCTGATATTCCACACGACTGTGTATTATGTTCAAATCATAATGAATCATAATTTTACGTCACTCAGTTAGCCAACGAGTCAACACTAATACATCACCAAAGAAAGTTAGTGTTAGAGGGAGGATTAAGCTGAGGTTAAGGATAGGACAATGTTATAATAGGAATTATTAAATCATTGGAACACTGCCTTTTTATATAAATATCGTCTTCTATATTGAAAGACGTTATCAATATAATGACCAAATTAAGATGACAATTATTGAAAAAAAGGCGATGTCAAATTGGACTAACACTGCAGTGACAGTAAAAATCCATACTCTTATGCGATGCCTATTGCCTTGTTGCCGCGAAACGTCACTACCGGCCATCACCTGGTTTCCGGGCTCTGGACCATTAAAACGTTACTGCATTTTTCTGTCTAAACACTAGACCAGCGTGTCAACGATTTAGCCCATCTTTTCGAAAACAGCTTTGTAAAAAAATCGGAGTCTATTGCATTTCAACCTGAGATAGCCTTGGGTAGATTTAGAAACATGAAGTAGAGCGTAGGGTGAGTTTTTTATTGCTTAATTTGATCCGTTTGAACTGTATTATCGAAAATGGAACTAGTCGACCTAGCAAGCAACCGTAGATCTAACCTCAAAACTTTAAAATCCGATCATACATTATGGAAAAACTTTAGAGTCAATAAGCAATCATAAAGGACGAATCAATCTGTGCAATAATAAATCTAATTTGTATAGCTGTTAATTTTCTATTTAGTCTGAATTATTTTATATAGATCTAATAGAAACCCCTCAGTAGCCTTGACCGGGCAACAGTTAGTAGTAGCTAGCGTCACTATTCAAGTTCGGAAAAAAGCTTAAAAATAGTATTGTGCAACAAGGCAATACTATTGTCGTGCTTTTTTACGTGTTTACCGTTATACATGAACAAGGAAGGTAGTTTAAGACTAAAAAGACATTTTTCTAGGCTCTGAGGACATTTTTTAATCAGTTTGGGTTTTTGTATATAGCCAGTCCACAACAAGGTGATCTCAAGCTTTAAGGCCTTCCGCCAGGAGAGGCTCGAACCCGCTACCGAAAGGTCCCTGCAGATCTCAGGGCGGACTCAGAAGCCACTGTGCCACCGACGCTCTCATTTCTTTAACGATTTCCAGTGCGCTTTTTCTGGCTTCGCATAAAAAGGTACAGTTTTTGAAAAGACACTTTATATAATTATTCCTTTGTTTGCTCTTCTCCAGACTATGAAAATGATCGGGCCGTTGATAATTACCCCTTACAAAGTCGATTTCATCATCAAGCCGATTAATGTAACGAGTGTTATCCCAAGCACGCCCTTGTCTAGCACGACTACCCCGACCACCACACAACGTGAGTAATAATTTAATTGTCTCTAGTACTCCTACTTACACAAAGAAGGGTAGAACTCTCTGCCGACGTCCTCCAGTAAAAAAAACGTGTGTTCTTTGTGACAGTTGCCTTTTGTGAGTTGACTCCAGATTTCCACTTGAGAATTTTACATCAAGCAAAATTCGCAAAATAACGAATTGACTCACGGATACCTTGTTGTTAACATAGCTACAAAGATGCAGTTATAGAAAATCTAGCATTAATTATCGGTATGAACCACATAAATTTGATACAATAAACTGACACACCGTGTGATTCAAGTACAAACTAGAAAATCATTCAACAATACAAGAATAAAATAAAAGAATTTTTAAAGCATAGATCTGAGGCAAAGTAAACAAAATAGTGCGTCATCTTACAATTGAGATTTTTAAGTTACATTAAGCATTGTCAAGCACTGTGAGTTACACAATCACTGAACTCGACCTAAGATATATGCACCAACATTCTGGATCCCTTCATTATATTGAGCATCAATATAGTAAATGATTGTAAAGCTAATGCCTGTCTCAGTATCCTGAAACTTTCAAACATCTATGCATCAAAATACTGCAAGGGGCCATGACCTTTTGCAGAATAAACTTTTAACCGTAAAGATACAATGCAAATTTGTAATTCCTTAAACAATAGCTAGGGTTTCTCTCTCCATCATTTTATCTCCCACGATCAGACGCTTGCGTTCTGAGGACAAATCAAGAATTTATATCGCAGAGATGCAGGGCCGGTCTAGACTTCACTGCCACTTTAAGAGAATGATAAGCTCTCTCCTGAGCACCATACCACGTTACTGGATTTGGTTGCTCTTTACGCACAAAATCAGATAGAGGTGACGAAATTGCTACATTAGTTAGGAAATTATTCAACTTATCCCAAAAATGTATGAGCCTACCTCTCGGTCTTGGGTCTTGGCCTAGCTCGACCTTTCTCCACTGTCTCATTCTGAAGGCGATGCTCCATCTCCAAGCTGATGACCAAGGAAGTCGATCGTCCTTGCACCAAGCATGCACTTTTTTGTCATTCTGCAAACCTAGTGGGGTAATCTACGAAATTTAATCTATGCCTTGCCTCAGTTGTTGGTTTGATTGGGCCGACGATAATAAATTGTTATACGCTTGAAAGGCGTATCAATCAGGGGAACCTATTCCAGGGACACACTCGGCGCGATACCTTTCTTTACCGTTCGCTGACACACATTGCAGGACCGACAGTATCTTATCACATCACCATCCATCATCCATAGAAGTTGCTCAGGAACTTGTCTGTTGTGTTCCTTATTTCAAAATGCGCTCCTGTAATGGAGTCGTGGGCCAATGACATCACGTATCCGCGCACTGACATTGGCAGGACAACTCGTTTCCAGTTGATGTTTCTTCTAGGATCCTTGAAATCTCTGGTATATAATGCCCTTGATCTTCTCAAAGGAGACGGTTTTGTTCCCTCTTCTAGCTGTCTTCCTGGAAAAGTCCGTGTATCGCCTGATCTTCTTGTTGAAGGCGGATCAACGACCAATTCCATCTTGCCTCTCCATAGTAGGCCCATTAACGGTCTAGTTGCGGTCTCACGCAAGGCTTGAGTTCTGGTCGTCGTCGCACCCACCATCATATAAATATGCCAGGATCCTCTAGTCCTCTCGCTCCTGCCATGATGACATCAAAGATGGCCTCAGGGTGCACGACGCCTTCACTTCACCGTACAGTTACATGGCGTCATCTTTTTGGCATTTTAGTTGAGTGAAAGCTGACACTTCCATGAACCATGGGTGCCTGAACTGTTTTATCAAGCAGGGTGGCTCAGCAGGCACAGGCAACGGCGACTCGTCTATATGGGCAGGGTGGGCAATGCCCAACCAGATTGGCTGGGGACTGGCAAGCCTGCAAAGACCAAAATAAATAAATTATTTTTTTAAATATTGATTTCTAAAAAAAATAGAGAGAGAAATAACAAATAACAGTGAAAAACCCGCTCTCCCAACATAGAGAGAACAAGCGTGTTTTCCCGATCAAATGAACGGGAAAGGAAAAAATTGCATTTTTAGGCATATAAATCATGGTTTGCCTTAACTTATATGCTGAAGAATGTCTCAGGGTATTGGGACTTAAAAGCAGATTTCTCCGAACCTGAACAGGAACATAATCTACCTACTTGGGTATAAAATATAAAGGAGCATTATAAAAAAAGTGAAAATTTATGAACCAAAATGTAAACAAAAGTCCTTGACTGAGATTGAATGATCACTGGTTTTGTAGCCAAGCAAAAAGCTGACATTCTGAAAATCCCAAAACAAAAACGTAAACCAAAAGAAGGTGCTTTGTATGACATAGCCTTAATAAGGTTTAATTTTTAACTGAGGATCATTTGATGTCAGCTGTGAATAAAGTTTGCATTCTAAATTTTGAAGGCTTGAAATCTGCAATAATTAATCAAAAATTAACTTAGCAGCTGCCATGATTTATTCAGTATTTATGCCCTATGAACTCGATTATGTCATATCCTTCATTTAGAACAAAAGTAAACCAAATGAAGTTACTGTTATGTGATGCAACCTCAATTCAAATTATCATTATTTGAGCAGGATCCTGAAGTCTGGAAGCGGATTTCTTGACTTGGACAGTTTCAGCAAATAAAGATTGACTTTTTGCCTTATTTGAAAGAAATCCTACAGTCCAATTTTAAAAATAGAGGGGCTAGAAGTCTTTTAAAACAAAGATAAGACTGAATTAACTTCTTAACAAAGATTAAACAGGAAAGATGAAATACTTTGGAAACGAAAAGAAGAACAAATGTATAGGCCTACAGAAAATTCATTATGGCATGTGTTAGAATAGAACAGGGGTTACAACATCACAGGGTACAACAAACGACTGCATAAAAAAAAGGCCACACCAAATAGAAGGCGGAACACCGGGAATAGGCGACAGAAAACTTATATTATAATAATAATGTAAATATATATATAGAAGTAGGTAGTCACATAAAGAAGTAGACAGAAAGATAGGAGAGCCAAATATAAAATACACGCACGCAGGCGCGACAATAACTATTCAGAGTGCGTTACGTAATCTTATACAATGTAATAGGTTCAAATCCACTCACGAGGAAAACTCTCCTCAAATTACTTATTAAATGGGATTGTTCAATCAATAAATATAGTTAACAGGCAGGATCTTTAGATAAAGTTTTAAGATTTAATTTATCAATTTAGCTCATAGTTATAATCCACAAATATAATTAATAGGACCAATCTACAGATACAATAAATAGTTATAAATCTACAGACTTAACTAATAGATATAAACCCCCACACTGCTCAACCACACAAGCACACGCTTCCAAACACGATCCAGCGAAGATTCCCGTCCGCGAAGCTTGCAGCAGAATAGGGTATACAGTTCCAAACACCAACAGTCAAATGTCCAAATAATGAGACGTCCCAACAATCTGGGTCCCGCTCAACAGTTCACGACTTACACAGTAATACTAGTCCTCATCCGTGTCCTTAAAACTCTCCACACAATAATAACAGTCCTACCCGTGTCCTTCAAGCTCTCCACTTACTTTCTCTGACTCCGACACACTGTCATTCACCAGACAGGTGACACGCCCTTACGCGAGGGCAATAAATACTAGAAGAACGAGATAGAGTAGATCATAGACCTGTCTGTATAGGTCTGCATGGGCACACAGCCTCAAACATCAAATAAAAGATTCAACCTGTTACCAGTTTCATGGAAATGTAGATTCACAGACGAACAATCTGGCTAGGCACACAGCCTCAGGAATTAAAATAGTGGTAGTATCACTCTGGTGGTAGAAGGTTAAAATATTAGTTCCAGTCTGGGAGTCTGCCACAGTACACCAGGGACAATCCGTGACTGTACAGTTTGAGAGCTAAAATCGGAGTGCCTGACCCAGGTAAAATCCTCCGCTCTGCCGCTCCGTCCGAACTGTTCTCACTTGGCGTGAACTCGAAATCACATCACACACACACACACCAAACATTCAACCCTACACAGCTAACATGAAAACATGTCTACACTATCCCTAACAGCATGGTACCTGAAAAAAGGAATGCATGTCGCCCCAAAAGGCAGAACACCTTGGAATGAAAAAAGCAGAGGCAGTGAAAGTTCATCATTAATGATATATCATCTAAAGATTTAGATTTTGTCGCAAGTCTTTGTAATAATTTAAATCGGATGAAATACTTTAGAAATGAAAAGAGGCATGAATGTATAATGAAAATTCATTCATAAATGCTCGGTACCAGCAAAAAGAAGAACAGGTCACCTTCATAGACGACAGAACACCTTGGAATAGAAGAGACAGAGGCGGAGATAGCTCGTAATCAAGGTCTGATTTCCGCCATTCACCGCTATAATATATATAGGCCTATACAAAAAAACCCTCCGCCTTATCTTTCACTATTGCGATTTATAAACAAACGGAAAGCTAAAAATAAAATTTTGTTATCCAGGTCTGAATCTAAAATATTAACTTTACTCTAAGGATTGCAATAATCTAAGCATATATCAATGATTTTAAGATCCACAATATTGGATTGACAGTTCGTCTTCAAGATCTAGCTTTTGTAGTAATTCTCTGCAATAATTTAAATGTAGTTTTAAAAATCTCCTCGATTAAAGTTAGGCCTAAGTAAAAAAATTAAAATGAAATGGAAATCAGTAGCTTCGATAATAAGCACAACAAAGAAAAAATTGCATGAGGAAAATAATGTAGGCCACTAAACTCTCCTCAAAGACACTGAAATTTTGAGTCCGCACATATGTTTCACATCGTCACAAGAAAAAGCTGTCATTCTGACTTTGTAAATCTAATCCTGGAATTAGGCTCTCAAGAAAATGGCCTTCTTTCAGTCATGGACTTTCTGATCATAAACATGTCAGTGCCACAGCCCTAACAGGGCACAGAGCAAGCCGGCGCATCGCACCCCTATCCTCTTGTTGGGAGAAGGTAATGGAACAAAAAGATGATAATCTATTCCCAATCGACAGCCGTCCTTATTACATGTACTGGTAATTGGTTTAAATTATTAGAAGTTAGTCCTCTTGGCTATTTTATTAATTTTTTAAGTTGGTGAACCAAGATTACTCATAAAAAATAGAATATTATTATACGTTCAGGTTGTGTGAAACTTAATTTTGGAAAGGTTTAGCGGCAATCATACCTCAGTAATATTTAGGGCTTGCAAACAAAAGAATAACTCCGGATTCTAGAAGGTTGCCGTTGACTGCGTGGCGAAAGACAAGTGAGAGAGTGATTACGTCACGGGGATTCCCGCCGGACAGGGACGATGAGGCGAGAAAGCGAAAGTATGGGTCTGCGGGCGTGCCCTGCCTTCTTTTCTGATGAATAGGACAAGACAATGCTTTCCCTGATCAAAGCCCACCTTGCGCCTCTCGATTTTTCCTTATCAATTACAGATCGCTGCAAAAGAACTTGGTTGGGCGAACTACAACTGCGTTAAGCCAGCAGCCGGCGGCCGTGTCCTTCGGCCTAGTAGGCTCAGTAGTTGAGCATGCCCACCCAGCTGGGCGTCTATTCTCTCAATGTTGCGGTTTGATGTCATAGGGGAGAACAGATTGTTCACTGTAGTTATCTCGCTATTTTTGTTTTTTTTATATAGTCTATATATATAAATGAATATTTTTTTTAATTAATTAAATTATTTTGGTTGTTGCAGGCTGGTCAGGCCCCAGCCAATCTGACTCAGCATTGCCCACCCTGCCTATATAGACGAGCCGTCGTGGGTTGATAGCTGAAAGATATTTAAATGATTTTAAAATGTTGAGTTAAGTTTTTTACTCACATAGAAATCTTGACCTTAACAGCTGTAGAATAAAATGTTAAAGTTTTGGAGAGTTCACTGTTACAAAGCAGCTTGATACAATTCCGTGTTTTAATCTGTATAAAAACACCAAATTATTGTAACACAGAGAGCATCTAAAAAAAAATTATTATGAACACTCAATGAAAAATAAATTATCTGTACATATTTGCAAACTTTTATTTTCTAGACTTTCAGCATACAAAAAAAATTGTTATTTTTGCGCTCGCAACTTTGCTAAAAATTCACTAAGTGTGACATCATAGTATGCCCACGTTTTCGTGGGGGATTAAGAATTCCCCTCGCCATAACCTTTTCTACATAATATATAGTCTGGTGAAAACTTTATCTTCCCTGCTCCCCCTAGTAAACCTAACCCTAACTTGTATTGTTTTACATATGGGATGCAGTGATGCTGTAATACATGCTGTGTTGTTTTGGGAAACGGGCGTGTGCATAATGTTATGTAAGTGCTGATGTTTTTCTGACTATTGTCTGTTGTTTTGTGTCTCTTGGTTTTGAGTGTGAAATGTCTGTGTACCCCTTCCTGAAAGCTATGTTAAGGTCAGCAAACAGTAGTTTGACCTAAAAAAGCCTCATCGACAATCATAAGATTGTGCATGCGTGTGTCTTTGTAATGAGTGTTTGCGTGAACTCTTTATATGTGTCAACATTCATAATATTTGTGGCAATGATTTTCGACAAATTATCTACTGTGATAAACTTGTGGTGTGATCTTATTGAGAATCCTGTCTAGACCGAAAGCTACAGGGCCTGATCTAGATTTGAGATCTGTGTGTTCTAATAGTGATAAAGCATGCTCTGTATTTTCTGTTCATACTTTATTTTTTTATATCCTCTTCTGCCGCACTAAATACGAAACATTCGTATACGAATTCCAAACGGGCTTGAAGTTCCTTAGCTCTGCCTATTTGCCCCGTACATTCTGACATGCTTTCCAATTTCAGTTAGATGTGCTTTTGATTGGGACGTAATTTTTTTTATTAATCACATCATTCTCTAAAAATTTGTGTTTTAAGGCAATCTTTAACAGAACACGGGGAAATTCTTTATCTAGCAAAAGTTTATGCAATGAATAATAGTATTTGGCTGCCTCTCTCTTATTACTATCATCGGTTAGGAAACCTTGGTGTTTGGAGGATAAGTTGCCCAGTGTCCTCTCTTTGACGGGTTCTCGTCTTCATGCATGGTCTGTCGGGGCATTGAACACCACAAGCAAGGATATTTACCTCGAGGGACTGACATTCCATATACGTTGCACAAGAAGTCATAATCTTCATTAAGGAAAACTTTGATTCTTTTGCTTTTACCGTGCCAAAAAAGTGATTGAAGCTCACCATACAAAAACCTTCAGGGACCCTTCTGTCGCGGGTTTGAACCCCGCCACCGGCGCTCTGGCCTGACGGAGGGCCTAACAGCCTGAGATCACCTTGTTGTGGACTGGCTATATATACAATACCCGAACCCTCTAACTGAAGCCATGGCTACAAGTATTGTTTTATGTCGTGAGTTGGGTTTATCTAAATTTGTAATTACATATGAGAGAATTGTTGCAAGCCCTTACGTCTACGGGCATTTGATTTCCTATTTAATTCTACTGCTATTTGTGTGTCTTATGCATCATTCCGTAGATGATCTTGCAAGTACTTCTCTAGTGTTCTTTATTTCATTTACTCTTTTTTTCTTTTAACTTGAGATGTTCTTTTTTCGTGGTGCTGCAATTTTTTGTAAGATGAGAGGTTAACTTTTTGTTTGCATTTAACGGTTTTTTTGGCAAGGATTAGTTTGAAGTTTTCTCTTAACAAAATAGGTGCTTAATGTTTCTTCTTCTTTTGTGAGATTTTAGTTTAGAGTTTAAGTACGAGAGTGACTAAATGTTGATAAATCTATATTATAAACGGCTAAATCGAGACTTTTCCCCGCCATCTCCTATTTTACTACTCACTGGACATAATTTATTTTTAATGGACAATGATATGATCTACATACCTTGAGTCAAATGTGGTCAATAAAAATCAAAGACAACTCAGAGATTAAGAAAAAAAGATTTTTGCCAAAAATTGATTTTCTATGCGATGACGGACAAAGGAAAACGGCAGAAAGCCTTTCTCACACAAGAATTTTGCGTATTTTCCTTATTAAAAAAAATAGGTCAGTTACATCAACATTTTATAGGCTATTAGAGATATAAAATAAACAATCTTCAAGAGAAACTAGATCTTACTTTTCAGAGATTCTAAGAAGTGTGTTATGTGTACAGGATCTAGATTTAGATATCAGCTCTCAATATTGTCTATTAATTTTTTTTCTCTTTGGATCCGAAATATCAAACAGATTTCAATCTCTATTCCAGTCCTAGACTCTGATCAAAGCTAACGATGTAGGTGTAAGTTGTCTAGATTCAAAAACTGCTAGGGTTAGACTGAAATACGAATATACTTTTCAGTTCAATTCTTAGTAAAAAGATTACGACATTTTTATAATAGTGAAAAAAATACCATCAAGAGATTTTTCTCCGAACAGAGAAAACATATGACCTTAAGCCTACAATAGTTACCATTGTTATATTCAAATTCATTTTATTGATAAAGCAACAATAAAAAATCATCAGTGCAAAAGCAAACCTAATTCGATTAAGATACATAGGCTTAATAGCTTTCGTGAAAATGAAAATAAGAAAAGTTTCACTACGAATGACTAGTTAAAACATCATGGCTGACATCAGCTTTGCAAGCAAAGTTGTGTTAATACTACTGGCACTGGAGAATGTGATGCTGGTGGTGTCAAGTCTGACATGACGAGGAAACGAGGGAGTGGGCTGAGAGAGAAAAAGGTAGGGCAATGAAAGAAAGTAAATAAGTGTGAGGACGCTGTGGACACGGACAACTCGCTACCTAACGTACGTAATTTGTGATGAAGCGTGATGAAGCGGAAGTGCAAACGCTGTGGACCCCCAGCCTATGTCAACTTTTACAAATTTGAAAAAAGGCCGTATTTTGATCACTTGAATCCGACTTACCAAGTTTGAACTTTTAAAGTCAAAACTTGGTAGATTTTGATCGTAACTACCCATTTTCATTCCAGTCCTGGTACGCCTTGTCGACGGCCAAATCTTTTCTTGACCTTGTGGCCGTTATGGGGAAAAATATTTTGGAACTGTCTAGCGGCGTGAAATAGTTCGGCGCACTGAAAAATGAAGTGAAACATAAGCTGTTTGGTTGAGATATGTAGGAAAATGCATGTATTTTCTCATAATTAGGCTGTGTTTTAGCGCCGAGAATATTTTGTTTAACAATATTATTCGATCCCACTACAACATTAGTCATTATTCAACATTCCCCATCGGTTGTCCCACGCACATCCATTTCAACTACTTCCTCTATATCAAAGTAACCATCAAACTAGAAGCTTAATTTTTGGGCAGCCGAATTCTCACCCTTATAGAGAACTTTGATATTCGTGAAATAACGATTTCAGGGAAGATACTTTTTCAATGGCATCATTCTGTTTTTCTCAGGTCCTTAGGTGCATTTGTGGTAAATCTAACCAGTCGATACTCTCTGCTGACGCCTTTCCTCGGATCCGGCCTGATCCCATTTTGATTTTCTCTGAGCATTTTATGTAAGATGCTCGGTTAGTGAGTGTGTGACTTGCTCTCCAGCTTCACGACAATACAGTAGCAGAGGTAGAGGTAGTCGATTCAGAGAGCATGACTGTAAAGACATGTAGCCTCGATCAAGCGCAAGTAGTCGTTTAGGCAGTGTAATGTTCTAACTCCCCGCCCGGTATGGGGAGGGGCACTTCAAAAGTAGAGATCGGTGTATAGATTAGGCTAGTTTTCGTTATTCCTATATCTAGAACGTTAGTCTAAATCATAAATGTATAACTCTAGATGTTTATTCTTAAATAATATGATCTAACATGTGGTCAAATAGAATATATAAAGAGGTGTAAACTTGCTGTTTCATCGGCTCGGAGTGCTGAACCTGTCTCCTTTGTTTGATATAAAACTGTCAGGTAGGATTCCTTATGAATGCAGGCGTCACAGTGAAAACTTTGAGCTAATAGATTAAATCCACTTGACGATCCCATGAAAGCCAAGTCACTATAGTCGTGTGGCCTGCGATTATGCAACACTTGTTTACTTGCTCAACACTTGTTCAAAGCCAGGATGGAGCATCTCTATTCAATTCTTAGGGAAAGCCCACATTGGAGGCAACATGACTGCTAATAGCCGACGAGTTGGATTGTGTGTCGCAATTTCTGTGCTTTACCCACTTACAAGTAAGCCTGATAACTTGCGTAACAAGACTGGCCTCGTGGTTTGCGCGTCAACGGTCAGTAGAATTATGCGTGGTCAGGTAATGACATCCTCCATTCTTTCACCCAACAGATCACTGACGTAAGATCAGGTTGTAATACACAAAGGATAGCCCCGACACTTCGACAAGAAGAAAGTCGCAGCCGACTAAAGTATTTCCAAAAATGTATAGTTGGATACGCGAACTGCTGCTTCAGTGTGCTCTCGGCCTTAATCCATCACACTGACCTAAAGCGAGATGGTGTGATCTGATCGCATGTATTATAACGCTGTCTCAAGCAGAGAGTGAAACTAAGAAAATCGAAATCGGTAATTAATTTGATTAGATGCAGATAGCAATTTTGTTCTTAGCGTGTACAAAAACCCATGCCAACGTGAAAATACGTGCATTTGTATATTTTGAAATATTAATTTTTAGATTAGGAAGCACATTACCTCGTCACATTTTAAAATCTAGGATACACAATCTTCATCTAGAATCTACAACTTAATTTGTTTTCTATGCTACATATAGTTTGGCCCACGTGAATTTTTTCTTTCTCTTCAAAGATATATATCAGAAAAGTTTGTTCGACCTTGTAATCGTTATTGTTTCTATTCGTCCCTCGCCATTACAAAAACAGACCCAACATTATTCTTCCAGTCAACATTTAACACCATATAATTGGTGCAGTAGGCGTCGCCCAAACACACTCACTGCATATCTTATTATAATGGAGCTAAGCTCAAACGTGTAATGCTTATATACATTTTTGTAGGACGTCAATAAAATCCACAAAAATATAGATATAGTACTATAGATCACGCCATTTTAAGAGGGCATATAGTAAAATCCCGAAGTTGCTTTACGGATTTACAAAATATTTTATAACCCTACTGAAACCTTATTGAGCTGGCAACACAAAATATCGTAGGTAGACAATTTAATAATGATGTTCCGGAACTTTGTACGCCTTAAGTTAAAGCTAAAGGCAAAAAAAAAAACCAGCAACTAAATATTTGGTGCGCAACTCTCGTTTTCTTGAGAGTATCTTTTTAAAGTGAAATAACTAAAGCGAGTAATGGGTTTGGCTAGTTTTTCCAAAAATCTTAAGCTCTTGTAATGGGTATTGTTTCAACCAATGACCTAGTCAACAATCTTGTGAAAAGGTATACCGACACTAAATAAAACCTGATATATTCTTACTTTTACTTTTCCACTGGCTAAAAATAAGTATTTGCTCAAGTTTGGTACTTAATTTAGATATGTGATTACCAAGGTGTGTAGAGTATTCTTCCTAAGTTTAGTTTTGATTGGGTTAATCATTTAACTTCGTAAGGCTTATTTTATTTGAGGTGCAGTATGACCTCTTGTTGTTGCATAATGGAAAGGATTATATTGTACTTTAATTATTATTACCAGTAGTAGTAGTAGCAGTAGAAGAAATAGTAGAAGCAGTAGTAGAAGAAGAAGAAGAAGAAGAAGAAGTAGTAGTAGTAGTAGTAGTAGTA
>BLXT01000055.1:4786852-4802290 GCA_019648995.1 Plakobranchus ocellatus | reverse complement strand
ATGCTGAGTTGATTGGTGCAGGTTATTTTGACCTAAATGTAAAAATGAGAGAAATGACCCTTAGAAGCCGTCCCTCCCCTTAATAGTGAAGCAAAAAATTACTTTGTCAACAGTTTCAACAACCAACAAGAATTGGAAAATAATCCATAGAATGTTTGTTAACAAACTAACATCATAGACATGATCTTCACTTTCAGTTTGAAACAATAACAACCGATGTACAGATCCAATAAAAACAGTCCTACGTTTGAAAATAATGCAGAATTGTTTTGCTTCTTGTTTCATAAATTGACACCTGTAATGCTCAATTAATGTTAAGAAAATTCAAAATAAGTTCATTGCAGTTGGTTCTATTTCAAATTTACGTTATATCACCTAATTTTCTCGCGATACTTATGCTGAGTACTAATACATCGGCAAATTGTCATTACGTTTAGTCTGAAAAAAGATCTTTTACCGGTAAGGATGCAAAACACATCTGGACTCCGCTAGCGAATTCAAGATCTATGCTATGATTGTCCTTTGATAGTAGTCCTTAGAATTGATTAAAATCTAGCAGAGTTGACTGGAATGAATTTATATTAACGTGAACAAAATGCATTAGCCCTTTGCCAGCTCAATACATTTTAAATATCTGTAGGGACTTGTTTAAAAATGCATTGCACTTCATCCTACTAAAGGGGGAAAGGTTGTTTTTCTTCATTTCGCTTATGTCTGATAGCGTCATAAGTGGTCTCGCTAACACAACTACGGGCTTGGGAATATGCACTCGGTGCACCAAAAAACACCCGTCTAGCTTCGCCGCCATGATCAAAGAATCGGTAAAGAACAGTTCTGCTTATTTATATGCATCTTATTCTTTTCACAATTTTATTATTGTCAAACTTATGGGTTTTGTTGACAGATCTCCAAAGTCGAATAAATTCCTCCATTCCACTCCTCTTTCACTTTGTTAGGGGTCTTTGCCTTGGGCTGTTTATTTGATGATTGCAAACACAGATATCCATCTCAAAACGCCCCCTTTTCTAGAAGGCCATGCTCTACTTTCTTCACAGCAGACTTTATTTGTGCCATGGTGTGGTTTCTGTCTGGAACATTTTTCTCCCAAGAATTTTCTATTCATTCTCGTTTGTGAATCGTGTTTTTGGTGCTTGTAGCAGTGGCACCCATAGACGAATTGTTTGTAGGAAGCTTCGATTTTAATATTATGGAGACAGCTGCGACAAAGCCCGTGCTGCTACATTTGGTATTCTGCAAGCCATTTATATTTAACATAATAACTCGCGCCAACGCTCTCTTTCTTACATGATTTTTCCATTCAAAGGCAGAACAGACGTCACAATGTTCGTTCATAGTCATCTGAAAGCCCGCTTGATGTCAGACTGCAATGTTTCCCTAGATATATTCTTATACCTGTTGTCTTTGTTCGTTTCTCAAAGCACTTTTCCCTATAAAATTAATGCATTGGGCTAAAACGTAAATCTGAAATCAGTTACTGACGTCCAATCGATTTCATACCTTGCCGTTCATCTTATTGCGTCTAATGGTTAATAGTTTGGGAGTTTTTCGTGACACTGCTGTTCATTAAAATGGTTGTGACATTAGAATTGACATATTCCAGACTGGTGTATCTATCTCCCATTACATAAACCCAAAATCTCATCCTTTATCATTGAAGTACTCCCTCTCTCGGCATTCGGGGCATTGAAGACGAAGCTTCAGGCATGACAGACAATTGTGTTTGATTTCTTTCAAAATATGCATACATCGTCTGAGCGCATCAATGAGACTTGCAGAAGAAGTTGTGTATTAATGACACTTGCAGATGGAAATAGTGTGTTACTGAAACTTGCAGGAGGAGCTGATATGCTACTGGGACTTGCCGAAGGAGCTAGGTGTTACTAAACGTACGTGGTCTTTTGTTTACTCTCTTTTTTTCCGGGCAGTAATTGTTTATTACAAAATGTAATAGTGTGCATAAAGTAAAAATATCTTTTTCATTTCCGATATCGTCCGCCACTCCCAGCAAGAATCCCTAGGAGAAATCTAGATCTAATCGCTGCACATATTATTTTCTCTCATGAACATCTGCAGGACGGAGGCTTGGCTCAGGCGGGAGAATTTTTAACACATTATTATTTTGAATCAAATCTTATTCCTGACTGCATATTTGGAATCTGCGTCGAAAAACACAGTGAAATGATACATTAATTGGTTGATGTATTACTATATATAGTGTCATTTTTAATTTACGGTTGTGTGCTTGAAACAGGCCAGCATTGCCGCAGTACATATTGTCCTATATCGACTGGGAACATTTGCAAGGCGATCGGAGAGGGACTTATAACGCATATTTCTTTAATCAAACCTAAGCTCTGAATATATATATATATATATATATATATATATATATATAAATGGATTCAATAATTTGAAGTATTTTTACTGAATTTGAATTAAGTTTTCCCTCTTTAAATATTAATATTTGATTTTACTGTCTACATATAAAAAAATAATATTAAAAAACAGTGCCGGTAATAAATGCGAGCGCGCAAGAAGTTGACTCAAGAGATGAAGATCTTTTTATGCTCACAGCCTAGACCTACATAGGGGACTAGGACTGGACTTTTAATTAGGTCAAATAAGGACCCGCAGCGCCTGAACAGCTAAAAAAACATCCTCTTCTGATGAAAGTGAAAATATAGTGTTGGGTCGTTATTGATATTTTTATTCACGAATAAATGAATATTCAAGGAATTTATTCATAGATCATTAAATAATGAATAAATAATAGACAATGTTCTCAGCAACCCGAATATTCATAGCAACTGAATATTCACATCAAGTTGAATATTCAAAGCAACCTGAATATTGACATTAACCTGAAAATTCATAGCAACATGAATATTCATAGCAACACGAATATTCATATTAACCTTAAAATTCACATCAACCTGAATATTCGTCTGCGCCAATACGGTATCTCTCTTGCGCAACTGTAGTTTCTTGATTGTTACTCGAATAAAGGAAAGTTTGCCTGCATGCAGTCGCCTGAATAGGGTTCTAAGTTACATTCAAAGCTGTTCTTTATATTTTATTCTTAAAATACAATTTTAAAAAACGTATAGTTATTCAAAATATACTCAATATTCAGCCTAAAATCATTCATTATTCATTCGCGGCTGTAATATTCATGAATGAATGAATAAACTCGAGTATTCACAAAGACACCAGAAAATAATAAACTCCATGCGTTCGCGATATTCATCTCATTTTATTTCCATGTTACTCATAAAATCAGTGGTTGATGATATGACGTACGCACTCGGTGCATACTTTAAGACTTGCAAAAGGAGGGGGAGTACTATTGTAGCTTGTAGAAGGATCTATTGTATTACTGAGACTTACAGGGTGATCTATTGTATTACTGAGACTTACAGGAGGATCTATTTTATTACTGACATTTTATAAAGCGTTAATGTGTAATTCTCGTTTTCAGTAAAACAGGAAAAGCTTTTGACTTGGCGATTTATAATTAGGATTCGATAGCTATTTCGCTTTTTTAGAAAAATCGTCCATAAAAAAGTCCGAGTTCATTATATATTTTTTTTAGAAAGATTCTGAGTATTCTGAGTTTTTTTTTTAAATTATAAAAAATATATGTTTCCTAAAACAGGTTAAGAGGAGATAAATACGAAGATGGAAGCGCATCGTAACATTTCCAATACGAGCAGGAAGAATGCTACAATTAATTCAAAGGCGTAGAATAAATAACTACTTTGTAATATAAATTATCTATTTGTAGTATTATCACTTCAAGCAAATTGAATTAAAAGCATTCATACGTAATGGAATTCTTGGCCTACAGCCTGTACATCTCGTAATGCATTTGTTGCAGATGTAAAGCTAGCTTGCAGTGAGGCACGTTCGCGATCGAGTATGACTACACAATAGGACACGAAACTCAAATATGGAAAAACAGAATGTTTTTAAACGCAGTAAAAGTTTTGCCCTTTCGCTGAAATCGCATTATATCAAATAATCTGTTGTGCTTGGAAAAGAATGCACCAGTTAGCACTGGAATATCGGGAGTGAAATATTACTCACATAGATGGTTCCCAAACCAACCCTTCATGCGACACGATTTAAACAGATAACTGCAATATACAGTATACAGTATAACAATGCATGTTACTGAGAGGGCAATTGCAGAGTTTGGGCTGTGGAGTATCTATAGTAAACCTGTCTTGTTTTATACACTTTCAAAGTGCGAAGCTGAAAATAGATGTGGTAGAAAACTATTTTATTGGTTGTCTTCAAAGTGCAGAAGGAAATTCATCGACATTAAAAGCAAGTCGGTATTTTGTATTGATTTTCTTAATGTGCCTTCAGCTATTAGATTTCGATATAAGATGTGCCTTCGCCGAAACCTCACAAAATGCAAAATTGTAATTTTTTCACCAGATGCTATTGAAATGAGTCTTGCAGCCATAATTCAAATGTCGAATAATTCAATTCAAACGCAGAATCGACGTTTTTGCACTGGTAATCTCCTTTAGATTTGTCTGTATCAAAGAAGTGTCTTTATCCGCACCCCTCAGTTCCAAACCTTTAAAATCCTCTGCATATTAAACAGATCTATCTTTTCTCCTCCTCTTCTTAATGTTTTTTGTGATTCTTTTGTGGTGATATTTTGGCTTTCCAGTCCCAAAAGAGAAAATATAAAAAGTTGTCCGCGAGACATTTTGGTTTACTATGTCTCACAGCGTTCAAATATGCAGAAGTTTCAAATATTTACTAGAGTAGACAATCGTTAAATGTTCTGAGCGATGTGAGGCCAAATACCTACTAAATGAGGCACAGATAATTCTTGGTCTTTTGCTTAGCATCATTCTAGACCCCAAGTGACTCTACCGCCATGTATATCATACATTTTGTCAAATACTCGGGGAGTATTTGTATTCACTGTTGTCATAATCAATGACATCAATAACTCAAGACATGCTTTGTTTTATCAATGGCGTAGATGCGCAATAGAAATGTATCCCTTACGACTAAAAGTAAAGTCTGGATATAAGGTAAAAGGAATAACGCGTATATTGAATACATTCTCCAACCTTTGATAGGCTTAAAATATTGGCTTACGATTCATTACAATTCGCAGAAATCCAGTGGATACAATTAAATGGGCCCACGTTCTACATAAAAGGGCCCACGCTAGCTGAACTGTTTCATTACCTAAACCTAAACGCCGATTATACGACATGGTATCAGGAAAACTCCCCATTTTCGGTACTCTGGATGAAATGTTAGGCCTATTCATAGAGATAACCTCATGCCCAAAATATTGTCCACTGTTAGTGGCAGTTGCAATAATAATGATCAAATATTGACCGGGCTTTAAGGATGCAAAACAAAAACAAAAAACAGGCAAAAACTTGATAGAGATAAAAGGATTGCAGTTTTTCATATAATTTATAGGAAATAAAATTATTTTTTCTACTTTGTCACTGCTGTTGGTGTTGCTGCTGCAGCTGCTTCTACTCGTACTTCTATTTTTGTTACTTCTACAACTGCCACTTCTGCTACTACTACCATCACCAACACTTCTACCACTATCATTATTGCTACCGCTTATGCTACAACTACTAACACTACCCTACGATAGAACTAACACAAGCACCACCACAACTGTTACCTCTACTATTACTGCTGCTGCGCTATTACTGCTTCTGTTGTTATTGCTGCTGCTACTGCTAATGCTGTTCCAGCTGCTGTTGCTGCTGCTGCTGCTGCTGCTGCAGGTGTTACTACTGCTCCCTCTGCTTTTTGCTGTTACTGCTGGTGGTGCTACTGGTATTACCGCTCCTGCTGCCGTTGCTGCGGCTACTAATGCTATTACTGCTCCTGTTACTGTTGCTACAAGGGTCTAAGAATCTTGTGTACAGACTGTTTCGAGATCTTTATATTTACATGTCATAAGCAGTTTTGTATTTGATTTAACCGAGCCAGTCTAAATGAGGCCGAACTATTTAGCTTAAATCAGGTCTGTAGTTACCCATTGCTTTAAAGCATATTGGCTCTCACCTGATTTATAGTCTGTAAAATGTGTTAAGTCCATTTCCAAAGCGTCATACACAGCTTCTTTACCCGCAGTGACAAAGTCCCTGAAGGAAAGTACTTTGCTTTATCGTTACTTATTTGTCTTAATGTGACTATTTGCTGAGTCAGATGGCATTAATGTAGATCCTTCCTCAGCATTGAAGACAAATTCATCTACAGGGCAATTTGGGATGTTCCTGCTAAAAAGTAGCAATGATTGAGGCAGTTGACAAGCCACAGAGTGAGCCGTTTCGAGTACTAGGGAGCGAAAAAGTAGCAACGACATGCCGAGGCAATGTCCTCATTCCACCTTCCTGACATACCCTCATGCTACAAAACAATCGTGGTCTTTCCTCTCTTTCCGAGCTCAATAAATAATTCGACCTTTTAAAAAATGTAACTCTTCCGAAATGTTTTACTTGTTGACCTTTAATCGTGGAAAAAAAAAAAACATTCTCACCTTCCTACGGCTAGTAATGTATAGTATGCTATATTTGACACATTTCTGAACAATAAAATACACAGAAACGTTAGAAAGCCATTATATTGAAAGTAATCCTTTTTTGTACAGCGAATTTTATTTTACATTATTCTTTTCATCTAGTGTTATGGATGTTTAGATCATTAACTTTTGATGCTCAAAAATCACAATTTTTTTTTTTTGTTTTTTTTTAAGATACCGTGGTCACTCGCGCATTATTTTATAAACTCAGTTTGTGATGTGACAAAACTGGAACTTCAACACTCTAATATTGAGAAAGAGTGGGTTTTTTTTCATATTATTTTATGAAGCTTTGAAGATCATAAAATCTTCCTGACTCGTTACGACAAAATGAGAACAAATTATCCTAAAATGTTGACCCGTAAAGTTTGTATTCAAGCAGGTGTCTTATAGATAGGAAAACATAGTAGTAGTAGTAGTAGTAGTAGTAGTAGTAGTAGTAGTAGTAGTAGTAGTAGTAGTAGTAGTAGTAGTAGTAGTAGTATCAATGTTATTATTATTCTTCTTTATCATTTAAAACTTTCCAAAATCCTTAATTTACTGCATCATTCTGCACTAGAGACCATGAAATAGACGTTGATTGACCCTTGATTCACAAAAACATACAAAATAATGAAATGATTGACTCTCAGCTTTTCACGGTTTAGGTCGTCATCCTGCAAAAAGGAAAAGCAAATTCATTCTCAACGATTTTTCTTCCCATATATTCACACCAGCACCACAGCTATAAGCCCTATTCTAAAAACTGATTTATATTTTAGCTTATTCCACCTCAACGATATTTCGAATTCAGTGTCCACCAAAAAAAGAAAAAAAAAGGATAACATTATAATGAGCACTAGCGTGTGAATCCTATTTTGCTGAGACGCGACCAGCCGCAACACAGGGAACAGTAGATGATAAGGAATGCGTACATTAAAAGTGCCCTTTCGGATCAGTAATCTTATTGTTCAAATCCGATTTTTCCTTGCTTTTTTTCTTTGGGGGGGAAGTTGTTTGTACTGTTTCTTTCCCCACAAGAATTCTCCATGTTGACATGTACAAATGCTTTGGTTTGAGCATGTTCAACATTTGAGAACTGAAATAATTGAAATTTTCTCATCTAATGGCGTCAGCCGGGCGCTTTCTCTCTCTCTCTCTCTCTCTCTCTCTCTCTCTCTCTCTCTCTCTCTCTCTCTCTCTCTCTCTCTCTCTCTCTCACTTTCTTTCTTTCGGTATATCTCTCTGTTTATTCTATCATTCCCTTTGTATCTATGCATCCTTTCCCTTTGTGTAATTTTTTTGGGCTTCCTTTCCTTCTGTCTATTTTTCGTGCTTTCCTTTTCTTTTTTTTTCATCTTCCTTTTTTTCATATTCTCCATCGCTTGGTTTCATTTTTTTCTCTTTGACTTTCCTTTTTATCTCTGCCACCTTCAGTCATCTACTCTCCCCAATTTTTTATTATTAAGAAATAACATTTGAGTCGCCGCATAAAATTTTTAAAAAGCACGCTCGTAACTTAATGAGGATTTTATTTTTTTTTTTTAAATAACAACAAACCTCAATGAATTTACGGCATATGGAATAAAGCGAACTTATGGTAAGCTTTCGGTCTGTCAGTTGTTCAAGAAAATGTCGCTCCCATATTTAGTTTAATTTTGATCATGCCTCAATTAAATTTTCATACACACCAACGCTGAGAAGAAATCTTATCTTAAGATAATCTTGATGTGTTAATATGTCGAAGTAAACTAAGAACTATATTATGATATATGTATATATTATTTCGTTAATATTATGATATACTCCCATTGTCTCAGCTGCGCTACCAATTTAAGTTATTGTTCGCTTCACTTCTGAATTGTATCTGCAAAGGGCGTCGGTAGCACAGTGGCTTGTGAGTCCGCCCTGAGATCTGCAGGGACCTTTCTGTCGAGGGTTCGAGCCCCGTTCCCGGCGCCCCGGCCTGACGGAGGGCCTGAAAGCCTGAGATCACCTTGTTGTGGACTGGCTATATACAAAAACTCACTCTCGTATCTGCAAAAGCCTCTAAGTACAAAACTGCGCCTTCTTTAGGGTGACATGCAGTTGAAAAATATGGCCCAGAACCTCTATGAGCAATTTTTCCACTGCTCTGCAAACTATGAAGGCAAAACGTTTTCATTAAGATTGTAGAAAACAGCTGTAGGCTTTTTTTCTCGCTTCATGCTATACTGATACGTGGCACGAATAAGAGACATTTGAATCGAGACACATAACTTGCATTTAATGTCTCTTTTTTTGGCTTTTATAGACGACTGTCCACCTGCCTTATTGTTCTCCATACCCATTAGTGTTTGAGATAAAAATCAATTTTAACACAAGGGAAAGAAAAGTGACTGGGACTCTGTTTTATATTGAATACGATAACAGACATCCGGCTTCCGTACTGATGTTTATTAGGCGGCTCACAAAATAGTCACATTAAGAGGGATTAATTTAGTCGCGCAAACAAGAAAAAATAACAACATTTACAATGATTAGATTTCGAGACATCGCGAAAAATCAAAATCTAGCTTTAAGGCAAGAGGGGACAAAGAAACAATTTCCTATACAATTAAGTTAAACCCGCTTAAAAAAAAGCCCATTCTATTAACTATTTCCTATATTTGATTTGTTTTCGAATATTTAAAACAGTTTTTAAATTTAAAGATGAGCATGCCATGCTGCCTAGAACTATTGAATTTGTCCGCCCTAGATCTCTAGCTTATTCACCCATCCTATGTGTTTTTCTAGGGTCTAAGAATAGATTTGGTTTCTTTATTTCATCTCAAACATTACTATTAACAAGTGGTTTCAAAATTAAGGAAGAGGAATGAATGTGAATTCGTTCTCTTGATGCGAAAAAAAGAAAGGTGTGCGTATTGCTGTATTTTAGAGGCACAAAAGAAAACCCCATTAAATTAAGAAAATTCATTTCTGTAACTGAGCCAAAGCCCAAAGAATGCGCCCACGTCTAAGGCTTTGATACTGACCATTCAATATCCTATCAGGGCTTAATCCAAAAAACCGCTGTTTCTATAACTTTACATGACCATTAAATTTAGGATAGATTCTTAAAATTAGAACTAATAACATATTTGGAAAATATGGCAGAAAGCCATGAAATAGAACATAGCAGGAGGGGATTTTTTTTCATATCATACTTATAAATCATGAACTAATTGTGAATATTTGTGAGATTATTATTGAAAAAAACCACAGAAAAATTCCCCTAGCTCTGTTAGCTGGGTTGCCTTTCGCTGTTTTATCGCTGTTCCTTTTGAAAGATTATATCGATGCGGTGCTTTAGAAGATCCCACTTTAACTGCACTAAAAGTCACGCCTTCGTGGCTTTCCAATGAATAAGAGAGAGAGTAGCGTTCATCTCCTGCTGCGATTGTCATGCATCAGATCTCCAGTACACTGTTCTCCAGCACTGAATGGTCTATAAAAAGTGAAATAATATAAATTCTCGGTCACTTTTAAGCTTTCGTTGATTTATGAACACTTGCTAGAGAAAAGTATATATAATCCAATTTTCACAATTGTTTTAACACATCTAAGTGTAGGATTAATCGAAATTTTGTTCTGTATTTATTGCAAAGTATTTAAACAATAATTAGGTAGTGAACCTATCGATCCTTCAGATAGAAAGCTACGTCACTTTATGTGGGCAAGTTCATTTCATAAGGATCCCTTTTTTATTATTATCAACTATGACTCTGTGAAAAATTTAAGAAGAAAAAAAGAAAAACAATTGTTTCACTTCATATTGTGGAAAGGCTATATAAGAGAAAAGTAAAAACTGCCTTCAAAGAGCCATTTTAGTTCAAAAGACAAAGTAATTGTGATTAAAACAAGGATATTAGCAACACCAAGACGTGTTTTTTTTTAAAGGGGCACAATATTGTTCATCACAATGGATCATCAAAAGGGTGTGAAAACTCATGAGTTAAGTGATATAAACACGGAGAACAGCTTTCTTGAAGATAGTCCCGTGCATGGGTTTGGACGCATCACCAGGAGTAAGTCTACATGTGTGCAAGCATTCTACATCGCATGCGTTTCAGGTGCAGCCGTTCTCACAATTGTAGGCATTGCATTCACAATTAAAGATGTAATGAAAGACCCAAAGATCACTTCCACTTCAGTTGAACTCAACGGCGCTCGGGACTATCCAGCAGTGACTCTCTGTAACCTGAACCCAGTGCGAGCTTCTAAGTTTTCCTCATCTCCCACTGACGCCTCTCAACCAACGGATGGCAGAGAGATTCTGCTGGACACCATGCCGGAGGGACACCAGCTCCCTAATCGACGAAAACGTGAAGTATCCAAGGAAATCTTTACATTCTTAGAGGAACTAAACAGACGACGTTTTGAGAAAGATTTAAAAGGTAGAAAGATTTCTGACACTGATGAGTTTGAGCAGGTTCTTGCTTCATTTACATCTTCTCAGTTGATGGAGTCGCGTTTCAAGCGACGTAACTCTCAACATAGACAAAAAAGATATTTAGAACCTGGTGAAGAAGTATCAGAAAATGCGCGAAATATCCAAGATTCTAGTTTGACCCATCGAGATGCATTCTACATTTACCATTATTCCAATCAATTTTCTCGGCAAGAGCGCAGGTCTCGAGGTCATCAGCTTTCCCATATGCTTTTGAGCTGCAGCTTTAACGGCATAAGCTGCTCATATAAGGATTTCTCATCGTTTCTTGATCCATTGCTTGGGAACTGTTATACCTTTAGGCCCGAGCGAATAAAAAGAACTAGCCATGACTATTTTCCCCGTACTGGAGCAGGCCTAGAAATTGAAGTAAATATCGAATTGCAGGAATATCTTCACGGCTTGGCAGAACCTGCAGGACTAAAAGTAGTAGTAGGATCCAAGGACAAACCGGTGTTGACCACTGGATCACAGAGTACAACTGTTTCGCCTGGCTTTGATACTTATCTTAATATAGCTGTAGAAGAGTTTAGAAACAGTGACGGGGAAGGGGAGTCTTGTTTTGAATCTATCGGTAAAACTGACCTATTCCTAGGATTATATGCTCGCAGTTATGGACAAATTTACTCCAGGGAGGCTTGTTTCGCTGCATGTGAACAAATGCAATCTATCCAAAGTTGTTCCTGTTGCCTCTACAGTCACCCGTGTCCAAGAGGGAGACATTTATGCACAGAGCGAGACTCCAGGTGTTTAATTCAGCAATTAGCGTCAATAAAGGAACAAGTTGGTGAAGACGCTTGTAGTAACCACTGCAAAAGAGAGTGTCGATATAGGAAATACACTATTTCCACGCATGCCGGAAAATGGCCTAGGAGAGGTGATGAAGCTGAGATACGAGAGAAAATGGAAAGTGTATACCTGGAGAGCGAGATATCGGCTGACGAGTCAGTAACTACCACAGAGGCATCGACTTCCAGCTCTTTAGAGGGCATTCCTTCTCGTCGGCGGCGCTCAGAAAGGTTTGGTCAATATGATTCCAAATCGAATGTAACAAGCACAAAGGCAAATCCTCAGAGAAGGCTAAGAAGAAGTGAGAATGATGTTCTTGATAGAGCAGAAGCGGACGGTGATTGGAGTGAAACAACAATACCTATTTCCGATACTGCTTTGAAGCTCCACGTTCGTACAAACTTCGATCTGATTGTACACGAAACAAGGAGCTGGATGGCGTGGTATCGTGTGCTGTCTGAAATTGGGGGTCATCTTGCGCTGTGGGCGGGGCTTTCTGTCATTGCCCTTATTCATGCTGGCCACGCCCTTTGCTGCTTGTTGCAGGCAGCGATTATCAAGAGGTTTAGCACCAATAAGATAATACCCATGAAATAAATCGGCTTTTAGATTTATGAAACACTGCATGAAATGTATCAATCCGTATATGAAGAGTATCAAATACAACCATTTTTTTTTATTTGTAACGTATAAGAAGAACAATAAGAAGAGCAATAACAAGCATAAACACAAAGAAAACCAAACGTTAAGAGGAAACATAGAGAAAGCTTGAAGCGCTAGAAAACTAGTGCTAGGCTACAGGCATTATAAATCCTTTATGTTTATCTTCATAAAAAAAAGGAATTTTAATAACATGAAATAATGTAATAGTTTTTCTTAATATCAGCAAAGATACTGTTATTTTATTGGATATTGCATTTGATTTAATTTTTAAATTTATTTCCATTATGACTTTAAAAAAAAAGGAAATTGTGTTTTGATGAGGATTTTATTATTAGTATTATTACAGATTCAATACTTTAATAATACATTTAATGTTGCTGTTTTTGTTGTTATTATTCTCCTGTTATTCGTGGTGGTAGTGGAGGTGTGTTATTTTTATTTTTTGCTGATTTGTGTCTACGGCTTTGGAAAATATTAAATGTTTGCCTGCTATACTCAGCTGTTTCCTTTTATTAGGAAGATGTTGGTTCCTACCTCTGCGGCCTTTTGGAGGCTGACTCTATAACACAAGCAACCTATGCTGGAGTCGGTTAATCACGAGCTGATTAATGTTATACTATGACGTGAATATGCATGCACTTAAAAACAATTTCGTTGTTGTTTCTGTTTATTTTCTCCAGACGTAAATGCAAGCTTTGCTTAACTTCTTAACTGGTTATAGAACTGGATGCTAAAAATAACCGCACGAGAAGTGATTTTTTAAGACATGGTAGAGCTGCATACTCGAAACGATTATTACGACAAGATTATCTTTGTGCTTTTCTGCATAAACTTAATAAATAAAGTGCTGTTTGCATTGTATAGGCGTATTCAACTTTGTCTAAAAAGCATTTCTATTCATGTATAAATATCATGTCCTATCTCTATATTATGCCTCCTTGTAAACAATGTTGTTCTCTGTCGTGCACTGTCAGCTCGTCTCGCATCCGAATGATATATTAATTCAGATTGAAAGTCGTTAGGCAGAATGAAGACACCTCTGGCATAAAAAGCCGCAGTAAGTCTGGTTTTGAGCCTTTTTTGCTGTAGTAGCAAAATAAAGTGAAACGGGTAACTGTTTATGCTTTTTGGGGGAATCTTTGAAATAGGCGTGTTTCCCCTCCTGCAGCCTCAGCCTGCCTCACATAGAAAACGAGGCGAAATGCGAAACGAGAAGTATCGAACGATCACATAGGATCGGTGTGAGTTGAAACGCGTAAAACATATCGCCAGTCTCCGAAAATAATCCATCATTTTAAAATTACCCGGCCTTTCCATGAATGTTTCTAGCTCTTCCTTTACAGAATGAGTTTAAGAAAATGTAAGTATGCGTAATGTAGAATTATAATGTAATCAAGGCATTGTTCAAAAGTATGACATAAAAAAAAACATTTTTAAACGTTTAATTTATAAATTCTTCTAAAAGTAGAATTAAAACGTGCCTTATTTTATCACAGGTTTGCTCGAGTATCGTTTCATTATTATTCGTCTGATGAAGACAAAGTGATAAACGTTATGGTATAAGCTCTGCCACGCAGAACCTTTTAAGAGAGCGCAGAAAAAGTCAAAGTACAAAATTTTATCACGAGAGCTTTTTTTTTCATTTGAGAGGCACAAGAAACGAAAAGGTTAGAAACTTTTTTTTCCAAATGAAAAAAAGGAAGAAGTTTTAATTTTCAATTGTTTGCGAATGTCTGTGGAACAAAAAATGAGGAACTTAAATCAGTAGCGTTTCCATCCCGCACTTGAGAGAGAGAGAGAGAGAGTGAGAGAGAGGGGGAGGGGGGAGAGAGAAAGGCAGACCCACAGACAGGTGGACAGGATATCAAGATAGGGGGGAGAAGGGCGTAACTAAAGACAGATAGAGGAGCTGAAAAAGGAACAGGACATGAAGAGAGTAAAAGAGAGCACTACGCTTAATTGTGAAAGATCAGAAACTTTAAATTAGTTTTTAGTAGATAAGGCTATTACGGAGATTTATTAAATATGCTACTTTACATACGGACGAATTTAATTTTATTACATTTTTTTAAAATATATTTTTATGTCGCGAATGGCTTTGTGCTATTCTGTTATAGGGTTAGTTGAACACCACCTGTTACAAAAAATTCCTCTAAATAGACTAAGGAAAAGTTATTACTAGGGCAAACAATTCGTGCTATAAAGCCTAGAAGTACATGTGTCTTCTACGTAAACACAATTACCTAACAATATTCAAATACTCTCTTTTATCACCTCCCTAATGCGTTAACACCTCTGGAAGTTTCTAAGGCATCACAAGCTTATCTGGTCTCCCCATTACAATCAGCTTATTTTAGGTAACGTTCTCGGCCCTTAGAAATCCCTAGATCACATACCGTAAACAAAGCAAAAAAAATAATAATAGCAATGTTAAACTAAACATAAGCTTAGCCGAAACCTTCCCAGGAACTGGTTGAATATTATCAGCAAATAAGGCCAAATCAAAAGATTAGCCGTTCCTAGTCTAGATCAAGACTGATATATACATTGAATTTATAAAATTTGTCATATGTTAGTTTTTAGTAATTCGGCTGTTGCAAAGATCCAAGTGTACACACCGATGTACTAAATTTCGTTAAAGTTCATTATTTTAACGAAAAAATATTTATTAATCTGATGATGGTTTCATTTTTGTATTGATGGCATCCCACACCTGCTTTCTCTGATCATATTTTTGTAGTCAGGACTTTCAAGTTCTCACACAAGATGCCTGACTTGGATTCACTTTTATTAAATCCTTTTTCATAAATAATCTTCTGTTTACGACTTTTGGAACTGATAAGGTAAAAAAAAAAAAAGCTATGTTTTTTCTTTCTTGCTAGTGCTCGTATTATTACCGTTTCATGGTAAAAAAAAAAAAAAAAAAAAAAAAAAA
>BLXT01000055.1:4753280-4764259 GCA_019648995.1 Plakobranchus ocellatus | reverse complement strand
GGGGGGGGGGGGTCTTGAACCAATGTAACATTACACTTTTGTGAGGAAAAAAAAGAAAAAGAAAAAAAATGTGAACATAAAAAGTGACACAAAGGGGGAGAGGTAACTATTCTTAACATACAATCAATAAATGAAATAGTCTTACAGTATTATATCCCCTAAAATTATACTAGAATGTTGATTTTCCATTTTTTGCCAGTTTGAATGATGTACTTAATTACTCTGTATAGATATAGAATTGCATATGTACATATTATGTGCATATGAATGTTTTTCATGAATATGTATATAAAGTGCATCGAGCAGTGATTATGCTTTGAATTTTCAAGATATAAATGTCAAATCATCATTATATGATTATTATTATTATTATTATCATCATCATCATCATCATTGTCATGAGAGGTCCACAAAAGCACTTTGACCGTTACAACACCCCACTGACGATTCTTCTTCTTCTTGTTGTTTTTATTATTGTTATAATTCTTATTATATAGCAGGTCAACAATGTAATATTACGAGGGGGGGGGGGGGGATAAAAAAAGTCCCAAAAAGGGTGTAAGATTATATTTGAATAGCTCCTAGGCCATTAAGTACTTTGATTTCATCCATGTGTGCCCTTGTCGCAACTGACGAAACACCAATTAATTTTAGAATGTATCGGTATTTGTCAGTTTCTTTTTTTTTTTTTTTTTATCGCCAAAGTCGATTTCATGTTTAAAATGTGGAGTTGAATGAAAGGAATTAGTATACTGCGAAGGACGCATAGATTGCGTTTAGCCCCCCAAAAATTGGGCTTGAGCATAGTAAGTTACATCATAGAAATCATTTGTAATCAACTGTGATAAAAAGTGATGTTAAAGAGGGTGGGGAGTCCTATGGAATCTGAATTACACTAGGCCTGATTTTTTTTTCTTTTGCTCAATGCTCTGCATTGAAAAACTACTTTAGAGGGATACACCTAAACCTAGTTGGCGAAACTTATTCTTTTTTTTTTTTCGAAAACGACGAAGCCTTATTCAGCAAACGAAAATATCATCTTAACAGAGGCAGACTAAGAGCTATCGAAGGCAGTGCTCGGTGGAATCTGCCAAGAGACAAGAGTGTTTTTCGAGAGAACAGGAATAAAGCCTCTCTATCTGATATCATTAAGTAGGGGGTGGCACCTGGTATTCATATCTAAACAGACAAGTGGGGTGCCTATGGCAAGCTCAGAGAATGTGGTTAAAACCAGATACATGTGTTCACACAAATTGATAGAGAGCACATGGTGGGCCCTTAAACGTACCTTACACACAAGTCACGGCAATAAGAAGCTGTTTGGTGATTTTTCAGCCAAGTTTATTTGGCGGAAAAAAAATCCTATGCACATTGCCTCTTCCTAAGCTTTCTGAAGGAAATTCTAAAAGTCTATTTAGGCCAATAGACAAAGATAGGTAGCTGTTAAACACCTTCGAAGTGAACGAAATGAAGGCCAACATTAGAGACTCACATCCTCATTGAAAACGACAGACACAAATATTAAAAATTTTCGTAATCGACTTTGTTAAACTAACTAACGTGATTATTCCTTACGTGATCTTGAACCTTGCCCTCTAAAATCTTCTGTGCCTGTTTTGTTCCAAAACGCTCACTTTGCTAACCTCTTTATGTCGAGTCTGTTTCTTCCGACTAGAGGAAGAAGATTTTTTGAAAGAAGTAATTCTCTTTATTAGCGTATTTAATTAAAGAGGACAAGATGTTCGACCAGTACTAATATTTTTCTTTTGTCTTGTCTTTCCTTTTTTTCCTATCAGTTGTTACATCATAACTCACAAAGATCAATTGAAGGTGCTAATTTTTTTCAAGTGAAAAAAGCCCATCTTTTGCGCCGTGCATTTTAATAACATTATTGTGATAACTTATCGTAAGAATGATTGCTGCTAATGAAAGAGCAAAAAGGGATTGTACTCCTTGGCTGTATGATCGATCGAATTGGGGCATTTTTGGTCATCATCATTGACACCAGAGAACAGTATCACCTACAAAAGCTAGCCTTTCTCTTTTTTTTACCCCTTACGCTTACATGAACCTAGACAAACGGCAATACGCCAAATGTGTTCTTGCCTTGCTGTACGACGAAACAATATCTTTCATTGTTGGCCCAGCTGATAAACATGTTACTGTGACCGGCACTAAGACAGACAAACAAGCCCTGAGAGGGATGGAGAAAGAGACATTGCGAAAGATGGACAAACAGTTGCTGTGAGAGGGAGAAATACAAACTGAGAGAGATAAAGAAACAGTTACGGAAAGAACAGACGCTAAGAAAGATGGGAAAACAGTCATGGAGAAAAAGAATGCTGCTAAAACTGCGTGAGATAAAAAGCAGATTATGGAGACAGAAGCTCTTCGAGAATTGGAAAAATATGGGAAAACAGACACTGCTATCAAATGATTTGTTGCATACTATTTCAGGTATTACTCTTACTGTGGGTGAATTTTTAAAAAGCTTAATTAAAATTGTAGCAGTGAATATGATTTCGATATTATTCTTTTAACTAATAAAACGAGAAACGAACATTTTTTTTCATGGTAGGATAAACGACATTGGTCTTATGTTAAATATTCAGTCTCTGCTACACTAAATCTAATTTTATTTCTTTTTAGGCCCTTAATTAAAAAAAAAATACACAATTCTCTAGTTTCTAAGGGTGCATCCACAAAGACCACATAATGAGTGCATGTTTAAAAAGGGAAGTTGTAGCAATGGAGCATTTCTTTTTAAGCATAAGTGATACTTATTCAGCATCGAATTTTGCATCTACACACTTTAATTTTTTCATCACTTGTTTTATTGTTTTCTTGGGTATTTGTTTCTGCTCTAGAACTTGGATCTTGTTTGTGCAAAGGTGGGCTTGTAATCAATGGACAAAAAACATTTAAAAAGAGTTGTGAAGGAGACAATTTGTTCATCGGAGTTGACTATTTTGAGTCCACTGTGAGCCTGGGGCAAAGAGGAGTGGTTTTCTCAGTCTTCGGCTTAGGGTGAAAGAGCTCTGTGATCACTCGAGCATTTTACTGTGGAGGTTTTGACCTACATCTAAAATTCTACTCACTGTGTTCATTAAAGGCAATTGTTTAAAAAAAAAAAAGAGCTCAACTATCATCTGTGCTCTTATTGATTGACCATCAGTGGATATCTTTTACTATTGCGTTGTTTGATACTTTATAGTAAATCAATGGAAATTGCAAGCTAAGTGTTTCTTTTCAGGATGAAAGAAAGGCCCACAGCTCTGCTTTTTAATTTGCCATTTACTTTTAGCGTTGCCACCCAGGCTTTTTATCTGTAGGTTGTTTTTTTTTATTTTTGTTTTTTTTTATTTTATTGTCAGTTATGTTTCAAAAATCGTGAAACATTGAATTCCCAGATGTCCATATTAAACATATAATGATATATGTGGAGGCATTCTCTCCTGATTTAATCTCTTTTCCATTTCCCTTTTCAAAAATTAAATTTTCCTCTTTGTTACATCTTTTTTCTGTATCTATTTCAATTCTTATCCAGGCTCCATCACTTTAAAATCTATTTTTAAGAGGGCGAACGAACAAACATTTTACAGAAAGCCCACCTAGATCTAATTTCAGTAAAAGTCCGCCAATTTTCTATGCAAAGGAATTAAATCGCTATGAACTCTTCAATGCTTTTGAATGTCTGAAAGTTGTGTTTTGGGGGGGGGGGGGNNGGGGGGGGGGGGGGGGGTTTGTTTTTGTTTTTTTTTTTAATTTTTTTAATGACGTTTGAGGATAAGCACGCCATGCTGCCTAGGACGATTTGTGCGATTCGATCTCCAGCTTGCTTATCCTTCCTGTGTGTTCTGCAAAGGGTATATAAATAGATTTCTACTACTTTGTTTATGTTCTCGAAGCTCTATGTGTGCTTTTCAATATAATCAGCAGACCAATATCGCTCTAACAATACAAACTAAAATTCCATGAGTCTCTTGAATTTTGCTCCTCATAAAAAATTTTAACAAAAGACGCCTTGTCTGAACCAAGCAGAGAACACACAAAGTACGAATCCTTTTATTAGTTCTATCATGCTCACAATTCATTGTTTCCGCATGGCTCTCAACACACGCCATAATCCTTATGTCAAACGCTATCGTTTTCATCGAAAAAATCTTTCATGATTGACCTTAATCTCCAAAAGATCTTAAATTTAGCTCAATTTATTCATTACGTTAATACATGTGCAGCAACCAGAACGAAACAGTTGTTTTCAACAGACTCCATAATAATTTTGATGGCCCTAGAAAAATCATTCGACTGATTTAATTAAAAGATTTCTTTAACACCTTTAAAAATTGTATTATTACTCTGTAATAACTACTATTAAAAAAAATAACCGAAATTCCTCGTAAGTGATATTACTTGTCATCAGGCAAAGTTATCGTAAGTGCGCATACGGTAACAGCCATGTTGCTTAAAATTCGATTCGTTAGCGTACAGAAAATGTGAGATTATGCATGTAATATGTCAGAATGCATTCGCCATAAGGCATATATAATTTAAAAAAAAAAAAAAAAAAAAAAAACTTCAAATCATCGTTTTCCAGAGATAATAAAATAACTCTCTAGATCAATCTGGCATCAGTCTGACTGTTGCTATCAACATTAATCTCATTTCTGCACATTTTGCACTTGCGATAAAGTCAATGGACCCTGACGGATGATAATAATGACATGTAGGCACCTCTTTATTTAATACTTATAGTACTCATACTAGTTAAAGCAATTACGACATAATCTGCAGTAGTAACAGTGGTACTAGTGGCACTATTTGTGGCAGCAGCAGGAGAAGAAGAAGAAGAAGCAGGAGCAGCAGCAACAATAGTAGGACTAGGAGCAGCAGCAGCAGCAGCAGCGGTAGTAGTAGTAGTAGTAGTAGTAGTAGTAGTAGTAGTAGTAGTAGTAGTAGTAGTAGTAGTAGTAGTAGTGGTGGTGGTGGTGGTGGTGGTGGTGGTTTTGGTGGTGGTGGTGTGGGTAGGAATAGTAGTAAGTACAGGGGAGGGAGGAGGGGGTTCAAGAGTTTTGATCTACTTATGAAGGAATGAAGATCAAACATTATAACTTGTCACATATACCTTTATTAATCTTCAAGGTCACTCTGCTCAGTAACTATTCTGCGACGTCTCTTTGACCTTCAAAAGTTTGTGGAGAAAAAAGGCCCCGAAATGCAACTTCAATGGCGTCCTTGTGAAGCAAAGAAATGTTTGAGTGGCCTTTTCAAAAAGGGAAACAGATTAAAAAAAAGTCTGAGAGAATATGAGTGGTGAATTCACTGGGTATGCCAGGATTTCATAGCTGTAGTGTTCCGCTGTTTGAACTTCTTGCTATGTTCTGTGCGAAGGGGCGTGATCTGCTGTTGTAGGACCCTCCTAGAGAGTTTTCTACGCCTCTTTCTCACCTATTCGGATCACAATTTTATCAGCAGGCTCAGGTTGCAGTCCTCTGTTTTTCCATTTTACAGGTAGTCAGTCATGAACTTACCTCCAATTCACTGTGTTACCTCTTACGTTTATTGATGAGGAAGAAAAAAGTTATTTCCATTGTATTGATTACATTTTTAATGGATAAAAATGGAACATGCATGTTTCGTTCACTGTCACCGCCTTTCTAAAGGAATTTGTGCCATTCGACTCAATCCAAAGGACAATTTTGCACGGTTCAAACCTTTGCTCCTTTTATTCACTATTTTTTTTTTCAAAGGAGTGGTATGCAGTATGTTAAGATGGTCATGGAGAATCATTTCAATCAACACTACGCTGAATCTGGTTTCGCTTGAGAGCTGTTTCAGAGTTATCTATCGGTCTTGTAAAAGCGGTGTTTTAAATGTGTAAACATTCTTTTCAGATACCACACTTAATGCGCGCCCTTCACGATCTCAATCAATCAACGACATGAATCCAGAGTTATAATATTAAGGAGTACGTGAAAGTATTATAAGAAGGACATTTGTCAGAAAAATTGAACCATTTCCTAATAATCCCACAATGGATTTAAGTACTAAAATAGAGCATTAGCAGCAGCGGTGGTAAAGATAGTAGTAGTAGTAGTAGTAGTAGTAGTAGTAGTAGTAGTAGTAGTAGTAGTAGTAGTAGTAGTAGTAGTAGTAGTACAGGGAGGAGGAGAGTTTGTTTCAACGGCAATCGCAAGAAGCAAAGTAGTATTTTTAACTTTTCGGCTATGCCAGATCACAGTCTGTTCCTCTAGCTCTAGGCATACACGTCTTTGTGATGTCGTTCCAGACCATATTTCCACACGACCTTACAACAGGTTTGCTCTGATCACAGATGACAAATAGACGACAGTTGTTTGGGTGGGCAAAATGGCCACCATTTAAGTTATCACATGGCGTGATCTCTTTGCATGCCAGATCATCTCTGGGGAGTGTGCATGCTTTAACGTCAGGATCAAACACTAATCCGCCGTCACAGGGTCGAATGATAGGCTGGTCAAATTCGCATTGGATATAGTGAGAACAATCTTGTGGATGTGCCACAATAGTTTCTGGGTGAATAGAGATGCAGATATCCTGGTTCAGTTCTGTGAGGGAAGATACAAAGTTTCAATGAAAATCACTGTGATAGGCAAAAAAAAAAAAAAGATATATTGTTATTGCACCTTAGCTATGAAGAAAAGAAAACTTAGTCATCGGTGTGGAGAACATTTCAGAGGAACAAAAAGTCTACAAGATCAAAGAGGACAGAATAAATGTTAACTCTATAGTACTGTCTGAAACAACATAATTATTACAATAGCTAAAGAATGCCTTTGAGGATTCTCTGCTTTATAATATAGGCCTAAAAGAGTCAAGTCAATCTGAGAAGTCATTGTCACATTGAGGCAGACCGCTACAATCTGCTTTGTGATGCGAACAGGAGGCGTTTCTAGATTCTGTGCTTGTATTGATTTACTCATAACCTGATCTTCTTATCCAGGCGACTGGTGGCGACTTCAGTTGTCCATACTACTCGTTTAATAAGCCTGAATGTATCTAAGGAGAAGGGCTATAGGTTAAAATGTAGTTCACAGGCAATTGGCATGATAAACAAAAACCTTTATTTTGTAAAAATGTTATTGACTCCAAGTTATAGCTAGTGTAGATTTATAATTAGTTATTGACCTGGGTAATTGAAATTACGAAAAATTGTATCACTACAAACTGGCGCAAAAATATTGCGCACCATTGAACACCAAAGCCTTTGAAATTTGCTGAATTCAAATTGTGCATCTAAAAGCTAATAAAGTGTTAATTATTTTCAGTTTTGAATTGATCCATTCGATTGCAGCTATGAAGCTTTTTTGACTTTCTAGTTTCTAGAATCTTGATCCTGATGGATCGAATGACGTTTGCAAAACTTCAAATCAGTTATTATCAATCTAGACATACATATAAGCTTCCTCATCGCCTATTATTTTTATACTAAATATATCAAGTCGATTTCGCCCTTCAACACAAATTTGACCTAAGTCAATGTAAAAGAAAAAATATCATAGTTATAATGTGCAGCAATCAAGATTAGTTTTGGCCTTTGATGCTTGCGTATATTCTCTATCCAAATAAGACAATATTAGTTTTTTTTAAGCCACCTGTCAGATTAGGGTTCCAGTTGTAGGGCTCATAACAGCGACAGAAGGGTCCCTGAAGATCTCAGGGCGGATTCGCTATCTAATATGCCATTGATGCCTCCAGTCAGGCTTATGAGCGAAGCAAACGATAAGTGTAACGATACTACAAGTATTTCACCTGTTTCGTTCTCATCAATGCCTGTAGTTCCAGTCGGCCCTGTTTCTATTTCTTCAGGTGAAGATTTGGCTGGTTCAGGTGTGACTTCAGTATGCACTAGCGTGTAAAATGGTTGGAAAAAAATACAGGGGATCAATCAAGAATGTAATCCTGTTCGTTACATTTGTTTCATGGCTTCATGTTTCGAACCTTTTGTAAGCTGTTTGCCGTTATTTTCATAACCAAATCCAGATGAAAAGCAGTGGACAAATCATTGTGGTGGTTCATTTCTATGGAAACTTGTGAGCTTTATTCATGCCCAACATATCAAATTTTGAAAGCAAAAAACAAAGTGCATTTATTTTGAAAAAGATGAACAATTCGAAAAGTTTGAATGGAGAAGAGTGCAAAATTAACGTCTACCAATAATCATTATCACGTGATTATAATATCGTTTAATCGTTTTTATTTAGCGCACCCAAATTTGTATTTATTCTTATTACCCTCAGCAGGAGATCCCAAAGGTGAAATTTCCTCCGACTGTCTTTTACTGTCAGCACCGTAAAAATCCTTCGACTTCAATTTAGTCTCTAGCATCACTTCTCTGGAAGCCTCACTGGTGTAAGATAAATTGAGAACCGTCAGCTTGTAAACGTTTGCCTACATCGGCCATGAGCGATAGAGCTTTCGATAAGGTCAAACCTTAACAAAAACAAAAACATAAAAAATATAGATTTCCCTTTCTCCTCCTCCTTCTCCTGTCTCTCTCTCTCTCTCTCTCTCTCTCTCTCTCTCTCTCTCTCTCTCTCTCTCTCTCTCTCTCTCTCTCTCTATTTCTTACTGTTTATCCCACCTTTAAGTGAATGCTTGTAAGATTTGCTCTTAAGACAATGAAAAAATTAATTCTAAGGTTCACGCGGCAATCGTCCCCTGGAAGATGTTTTACTAGCAAAATTTTTAGAGCATTTTGGTGAGAACGTATTTCTGTTTTGGCAGTATACGAAGATTTCGATTCATCAAAACTAGATATCGCCACTGTATTAAGAGTAACACTGAAGCACTGCTGCTGGATGTAGCTGGTGATGAATAAAAGAGGAATGAAGTCGATGGTGAATGGAGGAGGTTATAAGACTGATTCTACTGATGGGTTGGACTCACATAGAGAAAAGGAACTGAAAGTGAGAGTGAGAGAGAGAGAGAGAGACAGAGAGAAAGAGAGAGAGGGAGCGAGAGAGAGAGAGAGAGGGGGGGGGAGTTCGTGTATAGCCAGTTGGTAACATGATGATCTCAGGCTTTCAGGCCCTCCGTCAGGCCAGGGTACAGGTGGCAGGCCTCGAAGCCACGACGGAGGGATCCCTGCAGATCCCAGGGCGGGTTCGCTGTGCCATCAACGCCTCCCAGAGGGAGGGGGAGAGAGAAAGCTGTGATGCTTTGGTGAGCGTTGGCTCAGCATCTTAAGTCAGAATCGTATTTGTGTGTTTCTGTCGCAGGTTCGAACCTTTCCACCGGCATCGTAACCTGGTGCGGGGGCCGAAAGCCTGAGGTCACTTTGTAATGAACAGGCTATATATAAAAATAATAAATCGAAACAACCCCTCGTCTTTCCTCTTTTCATTTCCCCCTCCTCTTTTCCCTAAAAAAAGCCCCACTTTTCGGTCATTGACTAAGAAGCCTGTCTGGTTTCACTTTTTAAAACATCTTTTCATCCAATATATCGCTCTCTTATTAAATTATCTGTTTATAAAGCTTAGATCAATTCCACCCTTAAGAGTTTTTTTTTTCTTTAAGGGACTAGATTAAATGTAATCTGGCTCTTGAATGTATGTCGACATTCTAGATCTCTCTCTCTCTCTCTCTCTCTCTCTCTCTCTCTCTCTCGTCTCTCTCTCTCAATATTTATATATATATATATATATATATATATATATATATATATTTTTTTTTTTTTTTTTTTTTTTTTTTTTTTCTTTTGAAGGACCAAAAGTTGTTCAAAATTTAAGCAACTAGATATCGTTCTAGTTAATATACAAGAAAATCTAGTTCTTTTCTTTGCAGACGACAGGAAATGTATAATTACCGCACTTCCAGAAACAAGTTACAAGTTTAAGGATTTTGAAGATGCAATCTTGAGATGTTCTATTTCGTAAGCACATAAATGCATGGAGTGAAACAGGAACGAAACAAGAAATTGGCATCGGCTTTAATCTTTTATCACAAAAAAAAAAAACACGTTCGTGAAGTTTATGTTGCCGAAAGGGAGGGGATCAATGGCATGGTTACAGGTATTTTTACATGCCACAAAACCCAAAGCTAAAGACAAAAGGTACGACTCGTTTCAAAATCATATAGCTGTAAGTACTTTCCACATTACTAAAGTGTGCAAATGAATCACAAATTCTTTGGATGGACCACAATGTCAACTCTAAGGAGTAGAGATGGGATGGATGTTCTGCCAATTTCGTTAAATTTTATTTATTTCATTGACAATAATTGTTTGATAACTCAATAAATAAATACTGAAGTTATGAGAAAAAAAAATAGTGAAAGACTAATACAGCCTAGGCTTATAGCTGTTAACCTCCCCTTGGGAATGGTACAACCCCCCCCCCCCCCCACACACACACACACATCCATCTCCATCTCTCCCTCTCTCTCTCTCTCTCTCTCTCTCTCTCACACACACACACACACACAATCTATCTATCCATCTCTCCCTCTTTCTATCTCTCTTTCGCTTATTAGGGCTCTTTTTATTACCTCGGCCTTTATTTTTTTCAAGATCTCTGTCTGCCTTTCTCTTTTTCTCTTTCCTTTTCTCTCACACTGTCTCACATTATCTCACTCTCGGGCATTATCTCTCTCTTTCACTAGTTCCTCGCACTCTCTTCATAACAAAAAAAAGTTACGGGTTTGAGAAAGAAAATCCTTAATAACAAAATCATATAGACAATTTCATGTGCTTTGACTTACCTAATATCAACACTGATATCGCTTATTTTAAGTATGCTCTCTCCTGTTCGCCCAGACGTTGTGCTTTCTTTTGCTAGTATTTCAATAATCGAACTCGGTTGCGTGTCACTTTGAGGACTGTCTAGAAAGTACAGTTTAAACTGTATCAATTGGTTCCTATAGGAAACAAAGAAACATAATTTTATTTTTAAGCGCAAAAATACCAGGATTTTTTTTGTTTTTTGTTGTTTTTTTTTTTT
>BLXT01000055.1:4739597-4753269 GCA_019648995.1 Plakobranchus ocellatus | reverse complement strand
TTTTTTTTTTTTTTTTTTTTTTTTTTTTTGTTCTTAAAATACATAAAATATAAGCTTAACGTTGAAAATGCGTTATTTGAAATGAAAAACAACCGTAAATGAAGAGCATTCTTAGAAGGTGTAATTATGTTGATTATGAAAAACTGACCCCTCCTCTCCCCTCCCCAAACCAAAACGCATCATTTTAGTTAAACGAAAAACTGGTGTGATAAAATGGACGTAAAATATTTTTTTTATAATTAAAAAGAAGATTAGATTTATCTAGAATATTTTTACATTGTTTGAAAGGCCTATTGGGCCTGTCGCTGGAGATTTCTAGACCTAATTGCCAGCAGGAGAATATTTTTGCATACACCCACCCCGAAGTTGAATTATGTATAAAACTAGGAACCTCTTTACAAATAGTACTTATTGGAGATTTTTTTAAGTCCTAATTTATGCGAAGAAAATTCCAGGTTCTTACGCAAAAACCACAGAACCCAAGACAATTTTTAAAACCCAAGATCTGGGGGAAAATTTTTACAATGTTGGACTCATTTCTTTTTTCGAACAAAAAGACATCAATGCAGACTGAACATTTTGGGTACTAGGCAAAAAAAAAGTACAAGCTATATATGCACTGATTCTTTGATGGAGACGTCCGGTAATAGGTAATAATAATAAAAGTTCGATCTTCATTAAATCTCTAATCTCGGCCCCGATCAAGATTCATATAGAGAATGTATTTTTAAATCTATACCAAAATTGGCGTGCTTTGTGTGCGCGTGTATGGCTGTGTGAGGGAGGGGGGAGGAGAGCGGCGCACGACATCACTAACGGCGGCTCGTGGGTATGAGCATTGGTTGGGCATATCCCCAAGTAGGCCTCCAGCAGGGTCCAAGGATAGAATCCCTGGTGGGGATTGAGGTCCCAGTCTCTTAATCTCTAATTTTTCTTCTAGGCTCCTTTCGCAAAATGCATGCCGCAAAATTACGTATTTTGTGTTCATTACCACACATTTTGCAAGTTCTGTCGGTTGATGTTGAGCTCGATTGATCAGGAGTTTTTTAAATAACTTTGGTCTACATTTAGAAATCATTAACTAGATGAACAAAACAAGCAAATCTTAAAAGAAATAGAAATCAGTAGCTTCGATAATAATCTAAACAACAACAAAAATTGCATGAGAAAGAAGGTAGGCCATTAAACTCTCCTCAAAGACACTGAGTCCGCTCGATAGTTTCACATTGTATCCTAATCAAGTCACATCGTCACAAGAAAAAGTTGTTATTCGGAATTTGTAAATCTAATCCTGGAATTAGATTCTCAAGAAAATGGCCTTCTTTCCGTCATGAACTTTCTTATCATAAACATATCAGTGACACAACCCTCCGAGGGCACAGGGCAAGCCCCCTCATTACGCCCCCAACCTCTTGTTGGGAGAGGCTAATGAAACAAAAAGATGATTACCTACACCTAGTTTCCACCTATCCTTATTACATATACTGTCAATTGGTTTTAATTATTAGAAATTAGTCTTTTGGCTCTCTTATTAACTTTGTATTGGGTGGACCAAGATTACTCATTAAAAAAATAGAATATTATTAAACGTTCAGGTTGCGTGAAACTTAACTTTGGAAAAGTTTATCGGCAATTATACCTAATTATTTATTTAATTAAGGGCTTGCAAACAAAAGAGTAACTTCCAGATTCCAGAGGGCTGCCGTTGCAGGGAAAGGCAAGTAGGAGAGTGAATAAGTCACGGGGATTCCCCGTACAGGGACGATGGGGCGAGAAAGCGAAATTATGGGTGTTCGGGCGTGCCCTGCCTTCTTCAGTTCTTGTGTGATGATCACGGCCCGGCTCGTTGCCTCTCGCTTTTTGTTTGTTAATTACAGTCGCTGTAAAGGAACTTAGTTGGGTGAGCTACAGCTACCGTAAGCCAGTAGTCGGCGGCCGCTTCTTTCGGCATAGTACTAGTAGAGCACGCCCAGCCAGCTCGGATCAATACAGTCTATTTTGGGGTTTTACGTCATAGAGGAGAGCGGATTGTTCACTGTTATTTCTGCCTCGATTTTTTTTTTATCTTTAGAAATTTATATTTTTTAAAAATTAATTGATTTATTTTGGTCGTTGCAGGCTGGTCAGGTTCCCTACCCATAGAGACGAGCCGCCTTTGGATATCACAGAGTGATTTCATCTTCAAATACTTGGAGCTTTAAAAAAGCATTGATGAGGGGAATTTTTTAAGACTCTGAAGTGTACAGAACAGGAGTAAAACAAATGGCATTTTTTGGGAATGTTATAGCCTAGCTTTATAACTAAATCAGATATTAGAACTAAAGGAGAGTGGCTACTGAAAAAAAAATTTAAATATAGAAAAATATAAAACTGAAAATATGTATTACAATTGTGCAGAAGGGAACAAAAAACGTAGGTCAAACATAATTTGGGTTGCCAATAAGTACACAAAAATATGTAGTTTTTTTCCCCCCACAAAGGTAATTATGAGCTTAATTTAAACTTCAACAAACTCGTTTTATCGTTTGCAGAATTTCAGGTATCAATCAACTGAGTTTCTTCTTCGAAATATTAACTGCAAAGCATTAAAAACAGTGCCGTTCAGGAACTTAGGGCATTAAAGTTTAGTGCGCGATTTTCTTCTGCAGAGGATATCTCTAACCGAAATGCTGAAATCAGCAAACGGTTTGAATTCTTCTTGAGATGCCTTGTCTGGAACAGACATTGGCGATCATGTTCCTCCATTCAAACCTATTCTCAGGTAACTTCATAAAATTGTTGTTCCTACCTTTACTTCTATGCCATGACTTAAAAATTTCAATAAATGTTATTCTCTGGTATCTCGGGTTTGACTAGTATTGTTAAATCCCCAGCTTGAGACAGATGGGTAGTTTTTTTTTTTAAGTTTTATGTGAATAAATTTCAAACAAAAGACTGTATCTCTCACTTTTTCTGCAACAGAAAATGTACAATTCACAAGAATAAGAGAAAAATATTGAAGCAGTTTAAAAAACTATCTTAATAATTAATTACATTAAGAAAAACAATTTAGATTCGATACATGTATCGATACATCTAAAATGTAAAGCTTTTAATTTCTTCATATATTTGCCCTATAGATAACAGCTCTCAAAATTAGATTAAAGTAAAACTTCATCTTGAATTTATGTGGTTACAAATTGCTTCAGACATCCATCACGCTTCTTAAAACAAAACAAAAATGAACAGTCTAGGGGACGAATGGTTTCTTACGTTAGAGTCTCTATTTCACATCCTCGGTAATCCTGCCCTAGGTTGCTTCTTCTATAAAGTAAGTCCACCTGGTTCAGAATTAAAAAGACTGCTTTCTTAGGTCAATTTTGCTTATCTTTCAAAGACTGATATGATATCATCTTGAAATACTTGTGACTTTTAAAATTTCGAATAGCACCTTCACCGGCGCAGCTACAGCTCTTCACATCATCATAAAATCATCATCATCATCATCATCATCATCATCATCATCATCATCATCATCATCATCGTCATCATCATCATCGATATAATCATCATCATCATAATAATCTTCATTATCATGATCATTATTATCACTATGATAAGCAGCATTTTTATCAAATTTAACATCATTATCCTTGAATCTGGTCATCACTCACATTTTAATTATCTTACCACAGAAAGAGGAAGAAGAAGAAGAAGAAGAAGAAGAAGAAGAAGAAGAAGAAGAAGAAGAAGAAGAAGAAGAAGAAGAAGAAGAAGAAACGGAAAATTTATTGATCTAAATGAAGAACAATATCAGAAAAGCAACGGCATTTTTCAGAATTCTTTAGCTCTATAAACTCACTAACATCGGTGTTCCATCTTTCAGCGATCCCTTTAATAAAATGTCAGCCATCTGCCCAACAATTTTACAACTATTCTTGAACATTATTATCTACTGCCCACACTTTCAAGAAAATACTATTTGTGCAATGCACAGGCTGATGAGCTCGATATTACGCCCAGAATTCTTACCAGAAAAATCTAGAGTTACCTTCACGTTTAATAAGGTTAGCCAGAAATATTTACCTATTCTTCCGTAGTCAATTAAACATCAGTAGGCCTATCGACAGTCTTAAGTTTGTGGACGATACTGCTTTTCATTTGGCTAGGCAGAATTATATACCGTACTCTCAATTATTTTCTCTTTAACACATAAACATATCCGGAATTTCCTACTGATCCCTCAACAAACAATCTCATAACTTCCTGTAAACAATGTTTTCACAATTTCGCAAACCTTCCAAAATGCCTAGGTCTAAAAAGGTAAACAAAGATTGAATAATAAAGCACTGTTAAACTAAAATAGGCCAAGCCAGATAATAATCAATAGTACAAGTAAACAAAGCTGGTTCAGAAGATGAGCCGTTCTGAGACCAGATTCAGACTCAAGTCATGTCGGCCAATTTCGTCACAAACAGCAAGAAGACCAGCATGAGTAACAACAAAAAACATGGCTCAACAGACACGGTGTACCTGCTCGCAGTATGCAGTCTCCAGGCGCTGGCGCTCTGATGGTGACAGGTTGTCATAATCACGTGAATGTGATTCTTCCTGTAACAAGAACTTGACTGTGGCCTGTAGAAACTCTGAAATAAGACCAATGAATAAGTACCCTGACAATTAATCTCATAGATACCACCTAACTGTTGTGATGCCAAGTTTTTTTTTAGGAACGTTCAAATATAATTCAACGCCTTGGAAAAAGGGGGGGGAGGGTGTTTCTTCTTCTGTAAGAAACGCGTAAGAAATGGGGTGGGGGGTGGAGGGTGGGCTCCTTGAACCAATGTAACATTACACTTTTGTGAGGCAAAAAACTAAAAAGAAAAAATGACAACATGAAAGATAACACAAAAGGGGAAAGGTAACTATCCTTAACAGAAAAGCAATAAAAGTTGAATATTAAACTTGTCACAAAGAAGTAAACCTTAAAAATGCTTCAAGGCGGCGATAATAAATCATTCCTTTGGAAATTAATTCAAATTCTATCGTCATCCTGATGTTTACCAATTTGCATACTCAATGATTACTGAAAGCTCCAGGCCCTTAAGATCCAACAAAATAAATTATCCGGTTGCTGAATATTGACAGTTGTTTAAAAAAGCAACTAGTGTGTGCCAGAATGTCCGCTAGTTTGTGTGAGTGACTTAATAGAGAGTCTGTGGTTCAAATCCTAAAGAAAACTAGTTGAAATGTATTTTCTTTCACAATCACTGACGCAGAAATACGTCAGATTGTAAACGTAGTTTTGTAGTAACAGCGTGCATTCTATACTCCTTCAAACTTTCAACTTCTCTCTTATATATAAGGGATAAAATCCCATGAGCGGAGGCCAAGCCCAACAGGCTGAATGTAGAATAACCACCATGCGAGCATGCAAAATTTCATTATGTCATGGTCATTCAATATTTTGAAAAAGGCAATTCTTAAACTAGTTAATGCTTACTTAGTTAATACACCATCGACGATTATTATTATCATTGTTGCTGTTGTTGCTGCTGTTGTTATATTTCTTATTATAACAGGTAAATAATGTAATATTATCGGGGGAGGGGGCAATGTAAGAAAAGTGTAAGAAGGGGGAGAGAGCGGGGAGGGGGGGGGGTCAAAAAGTCCCCCAAAAGGTGCAAGATTATATTTCAACAGCCCCTTTACATGCATTTACAGGAAAATGTGTTCGTGGGCTGCACTTTTCTTTCTTGAAGACAAGAAAAGATAATTCATCGCTCGCTGGAAGCTCCTAGCATATGACACAGTAGTGAAAAGGACCGAAAATTACTTATTCAAAAAGGTTTGTTAGTATCGATGTCACCTGCTCCCATCAGTTTTGATGGAAAAATAATTATATGCAACATGGCGTGCTCGTCCTTAGACATTAGATTAAAAAACGTTTCAGACTATTGAAAACATTTAAAAGATCGTGTCATTTAAGTGGAATTAGTTCCTTTCAATAGGAAACCGGCAGAATGTGATTGCGATTAGATATAAATGGGGTTTGGTAAATATCCGCCCTTTTAAAAATGGATCTTGTTTTGTCTGAGCTATCGTGAAATCTTTTATTCAACGCCCAATTTTTTTTTTTAAGCCGGTTACGGATTGATTGTGCACATTGACTTCGGGTGGGTTCAGGTCAGGTTGCCCTTTAAGTAGGCCAAGTATGTTAGTTGTTCTTTGAGTTCTTTGCGGATTAGCCAGCGATAGGTCACAGAAACTGTTGATCTGTTTTATTTAGGCGTTGGGCTTTCCAGTACATTGTAGCCTTTCTTTTAACGGAATAGGTTATTTCTTAGATATTTTTTTTCTTGTTCTAGACATTCGAGCGTGTATATACATAAGGCGGGTTTGTAACCAGTTTTAAAAACACTCACCCGTCAGCCAATCCTGGGTGTAAGTAGTTGTCGAAATTAAATATTTTTATAGTTAATACTATTTTATACTATTTATTATAGTTTAGAGATGGAAGTGTTGCATGCTTGCACTGAATTTCACTATATATTTGGGTTTAAACTTTCATCTGGAATGCCGCTTTATTTTGTTCGCCATTGTCAAGTTTGCAGGGTTTTTTTCAAGCCAATAATTTTTTCCTTTGCAAAATCTGGAGTTTTTTAAGCCCTACTGCATTCTGAAAAACACTCATTCATGCTATTGGTAGTGGGCGACCCGATCTTTAGTAATGCAGCTTCCCCTGTGAGATCAATTATATTCTCTAAACTTAAAAAAAAAAAATCATCTCCTCTTGTGGGCAACGCGTCACTTTTGGGGCGCCTTTCAAGCCCTCACAAATCAAGTAATGTATACTTTTCACACTTAACTTTTTTTTTTATCAGTAAAATGACAGCATATTTATGCTGCAAAATTTGAAGAGCTATTGGTTCTTTTCACAAATTTTAGTAAAATTTTGAACCTCCTTCCCTTCACGTATGCTCCCTCAGCTTACCTTTCATTATGACAGTTCCTCGATTTTTCTGTTGTGTTTTTATTAAATATTTTCTGGACTAGATACGTGTGTACCAATTTGAGTGGGAGACCGGTCCCTTGGCACGGCTTAATGTCCCCAATGTTCCGTAAGGTCTTAGATGGAAAAGACCACCCTCATAAGAAAGTAATTTATATTCTTTTTTATCTTTTTTTTTTATTTTAGAATCTGTACTTACCAATTCGGGTGCCTTGTGACTCTGTGGATTAGAGAAAAGTGTTTATTCTACATGCTGGAAAAGTACACTTAAAAAAAATAAATATTTCATTTTCGTTAATTACTAAAGCGATAGTTCATATGATCACCAATATTTAACCTGCTCCGTTGTTGTAGCTCTTGAGACTCTGTGGTTTAGACAAAAATATGCACTCTACATGCTGGAAAAATATACTTTAAAAAATAAATATTTCATTTTAATCTAATTACTACAGCGATAACAGACAGTTCATATGATCACCAATTTTAACCTGTTCCAGCTTCATATATTCGATCAAAATGATTAGGCCCCTGAATAAAAAAATTATGTTACGACTGCCTCATCTTCTAATTTTGAGAAGAATGGCAAGGACCCATCTAGGAAGGAGACAGCTACAATACATTAATGTACGTCTCAAAGCCTGTCTACAAAAATAAATTAACAAAACAAAGAAAGTAATGAAAAGACACAGAGAATCAATTCTTCGTGCCTGTTTTGGCTCATATATTTTTCATTCAGTCTTATCTATCTTGTGACAACGAAGTTTGCCACAAATCGAAAAAAAAAAAACCAGCAAAATTTCCTGTCAATTGAAACGGTGTCGAAATTTATTGTGAAGTAGGCGTAAGATAAATTGCAAAATGTTCTAAGAGTATTTGAGTCTGGATTTTAAATCTTATGGTGTCCTACAATTGACGGTAAAAACGATTAAGAACGATTCCCCTCTAATTCTGCCAAAAGTAAGAAACTATAATTATAAAATATTCTTAGTCATCATCAGCCAATGTCAAGACTCGTGCGACATCCCTTTCTTTTCTTTTTTCACCCCCGGATATACCAATGCCATTACTAGTCGACGACCTTTTTTTCAATAGTGAAAGGACAGATTTTATGGGGTAAGTACTGATTTAATTGAAATGCCAAATGTTCTTAAAAAAAAAAACAAGAAAACAAGAAAGAAAGAAAAGAAAACAATCCACACGGCAATGCACAATCCGGTATCGATAATTTCAAGGTATGCTTCTTTCACATCTAACATAGATGGATGCCAAACTGAGATAAATACTCCTACGGTATCAAATAATACAGAGTGTGATGCTGGTTTTTTTTTAAAAGCCAAACATCTTAATCTCTGGTATCAAATAACACCTTTTACAGACCCAACATCTTAATCTCTGGTATCAAATAACACCTTTTACAGACCCAACATTTTAATCTTTGGTATCAAGTAACACCTTTTACAGACCCACAAACTCACATGCAGTGCCAAGTAACGATATTGAAGAAGCGTCAGTCTTAATGAGCGAGTTGAACAATCCAGATAATGAGATTCAGAATGTATCAGGTTCTTCAGACACTGTGAATGAAAATCTGCACCAACCATGACGAGATAAAAGACACAGAAGAAATAAATCAGCGTCTAAGGAATAGAAAATGAATATTCCAAAAATAAAACGTTTAAAGGCGAGTGTCACACAAGGAGATGGCGACATACACAAGATAAGAAAGAGCTTATATAGCCTGTATTCAATCTTATGCAAGCAACCAAGTTTGAGACAATGCCAGAGGCTAACACACGAGTACAGGAATGAAATCCATCAAAACTTTTCGAAAATTGAATCGTAGAGAGAGGAGCAATGGTGACCTCCGTTCCAAAAAGGCTGAAGAAAATAGTCAGAAAAAGAGAACAAATTGTCACGGCCTTGCGGGTCAACAAAAATGTTTTGTTCACCGATCATTTTGTCTGAGAGAATTGTTGGTGACTGATTGAACAAAATATCTGTAGAGAATAAAGATTGGGCTCCATTTGGAGAGGTGGCAGTTGAGGCAGAAGGCTCTAGAACAGCATACGCAACCAAGAAAATCGCAGTAAATGACAATCCCTACCTCAAGGAATGGCTCCTTAAAATCGCATGTGAGGATAGAAGATTCGCATTATGTTAGAAAAGGTATCAGCTTGCAAAGACGGTTGCTTCTCACAGCCTAAACTCCAGAATCTATAGAACAATTATACTGAAGATGCCGTGTAGGGGTGGGTTCCACACACTCCAACTGTTCAACTTTTATTCCCAGAAAAGACCAGTGTGGCACTTGCAAAGCGACAAAAATTGGTCTATCTTGACCTGAAGACAAAGCTAGCTAGGATTCCAAAAAGAGATGTACAAACTAAAGGGGAGGGTCGATACAACAATTTCTATTTCGACTAAGGATTATACTCACTCTACTAAGGAACGAAACTGCAGGCCCGCAATTTAACCTTTAAAAAAACATGGATATTGTTACATAAAGGGTGAGACAAATAGCAGCCCCTCAGGTGACGTTTTTGCCTCTATTCATTATGCATTGATTTTAAGCATCTTTTTAGAATCCAGCCAGCAAATAAAAGAGTTCATATTGAACTTTGATGAATGCTAATACCAAAACTAAAATTATTACCCATCAAATATGTATTATGTGTTGGCTCAAGAAACAGGAGTGAATCTCACTCAAAAAATACTTGGTTTCTGGATTTAAAATTATGGAATATGGTTCCGTGCACAGTACTGTAGAGAAGGGCATTGTGGCCGAGATATTTACTCCTCGGACATCACGAGGGCAGCAAAAAAGAAAACAAATCCGTACAAATTAAAACAGCTGCAGCACCAAGATTTTAAGACAATGTTCAACGTTCACTTCAGCAGCATAAGATCAGAAAGATAAACAGGTGCCCCATATTTCAAATGGTGACCATGTTGCCTTATTTTTCTAATGGACAAGTTCAGTGCAAACTGGGTTATGAAAATGACACAGTATTCGAGCCTCTGCCTATCCATTTCAAAAAGTGCAATGCTGCTGGACTGGAAATGTCAATCACTCAAAGAAATAATATAGACTCGCAAACAAGGAGGAAAGTAATGCCTCAAGGAGTCCATGCCTTTTATGATCATCCATAATAACTGTTTACTTTTGGGCTGGCCCAAACTGTTGACACATGTTTCAATCATATCCTACGTCTTAAATTTGTTTAGTTTTTTGGTGTGTTTTTTTTAATTACTTATAATTAATTTCATTTTTTAATATACAAGCTGGATACAAAGATTTCATTTCCATTCTGAGATGGCACCCTGAAATCTGTCCTCTCTAATTTTTTTTTTTTTTTGAATGGGGGAGGGGGGTGTTCTACGATTTTAATCCTATTTATTTAACATATAATATCTGCATAATACGTGGACATTTTTTTTTATCATCCCTTACGTTATAATGCTAAAATAATCCGTTTTAGCAATTTTCTATCATTGAAAAGCTATGTCTTTCATTAATTAGTTTTTGACATGTAGCCTCTGTTAGCATTGTTTGTAAGAATTGTGTCGGAGATCAAATTTTTCAAAATCATGAATTAATTTTTCAAATAAAAATATACCTTGTATGGTTTTTTTTTTATCCCCTAGCATTATGAAAATTATTCTTTTCAAAACTAAGCACACATTTTACAAAGAAACCAAAAAAAACGGGAAATTGTGCAAAATCATCTAAAATTGTGGGAAATGTTGCAAAAAATAACAAAATTATGGAAATTATGGAAAAAATTGTGCATTTTAGCCAAAATATTTATAAGAAAATAATAATTATATATATTAATATATTAAATCATAATTCGCTTGCACACTTCCGTAAGTCAATAGAATGCAAAATTTCCAAATAAGTTTATTTAAATTATGTAAAAACTGTACATGCATTTTTACCAAAATATTTTGCAGAAATTATTAAAGCCTGTTTTTAAAAGTCCCAAGTGGTGTGCTTGCATTTTTCTAGTGGCCGAGAGGCTGAGTGCGCTGCTTCTAATCTCTACAGAGACTTCGGATTAGTGCCCGCATCTTGATAACAAGTATATGAGGGTTTGGTTCCCGGCCTTGAAACCTAGCCTACTGCTATATCAGAAAGCCTAAAAATGGCGTCTGAACAACGGCATATTTTTGAGGGGCATCAGATGAAATTAAAAACATGCAGTGCTCAAGGAACAAGACGGGGTGAAATAGTAAAATCTTTGGCGTGCATATCGGCTTAATTATTTTCTTCAGAAGCCATTTTATTGCCTAAGTCATAATCACACAGCTACTGAAGTCATAATGTCCTTATTCAGAAAATCCCTTTACTTCTTAAATCATATTTTACAACGTCTTATCATCTCACTCGCCTAAGTTATAGTTTTACATCTGCTGAAATCAGTCAAAGGACAATACCACTGCACTAATTCATTCATTTTTAATTATAGAAAAGAAAAATACAATTAAAGGCTGTCTATGATGAACAATTAGGGTCTTATAATCACAAAGTTGTTTCTTAGAATTAGGTTGTTTTCTATTGCATCTAAAACACATTTTATCGATCCTCTCAAAACGTTTTGAGACTTAAGCACTTGTGTTATAATCGTTGCGATATTTTAGCATGTCACACTGATCGAGTCTATGATTGAAAATTGTGTCAATGGCTACAGAAGCAACTGCCTTATTTGCAAATCGGATTTTGTTTATTAACAGTATTATGAGGCTATATTGAATGTATTCAAGGTCCGCGTTTTATTGATTCACAACAAAGAACCTGACAGTGACGTTGATATCTCAGATCCCGATCGTCAGCAGGGATGACGCAAGAGATGACGTGAGTCAAAAAAATTTTGAAGCCAATTACAAAACCTAAATATATAAACAAAAAAAATAAAAAATAAAATCTATAGATGAAAAAGAAGAATGGACCAATCAATAATGTAAGTAAACAGGGCATGAACAAAATATATAAAATGAATTATACAAGGTTAAATTAACGACGTTAGTCATTTTAAAAAATCAAATGCAGCAACTTTAACTGCATCAAATCAAAAGATGGAACGATGTCAATAGAGAACAAGGAAATATTAAACATGTTCAGAAAATGTTGAAAATTTTTTTCAAAGTAGACAGGCATGAAAACCAGAAATAAGGAAATAACTAATAGGGTCCAATTATCTTTGATATAAGAGGTAAAGAAAATGAAAACTGGTAAGGCCAGGACATTATTTTATTGCCTGAGTCTTAATTTCACAGATGCTGAAGTCATTATTTCCTTATTCAAACCAGAAAACATTCCAATAGAAATAATTACAGCTTTGGAATAATAGAAAGGATTTGACAACAAGACTTCTCAATGCTTTGTGCCTGATAAAGGAAATAAAAACGCAATGTATAGCTGTATAGAAATACAAGAGGACCTCCATGTCTGCTTCATTGAAAATTCTAAGGCCTTTGGCAAAGTAAAACATGAAAAGCTCTGAAAAATTAGAAATTGGTTGTGAAGATCGGAAAATTGTTACAAATCTTTACTGATATCCAATTGTGTCTGTAAAAATTGAAGGAGAACACATTGAGTTCAAGTACATCAGAAGAGGTATAGGGCATGGATGTGTAATGTTTGCTGATCCTTTCAACCTTTGTAGTAAAATAGTCTTGAATTATCTAGAGGATGTTCTTCGCTTTAAAGTAAATGGACAAAATTTAAATAATTTTAGGTGTGCGGATGGTACAGTTTTAATAATCGAATCTGGTGAACAATTTCAAACACTTTTAGACGCAATTGCTTTTAAGAGAAAAAGAATAGGCATGTCTCTGAACGTGAAAGGAAAAACGAAATGCATCGCCAGTTCAGAGAAATCCTCGAACCCCAAATGCTATGCCTTTAGCAAATAAAACTTACAACCTACAATCAGATAACATCAGATGGTAGAAGCATAAGTGAAACATTTTTTTTTAAATGGCGATGGCCAAAAATACATTCTGAAAAATGAAATGGCATACATTCACCGACTCGGGACGTGACATAATAAATGTGGCTCCGGTGTTTATCATGCCCAAAAGCCAAGTGTCTGGATTGAGCGATTGTGTAGGAAAATAATCTATCATTTGTACCGTTCAACTACCTGTTATTTTAAACAATCAATAATAGTCATGGTCAAACTCCCTTGCAGATAAGAAAAAAGTAATGGTAAAATAAGTTTTCACCATTTCCATTCAACGCCAAGAATGACCCTGACCTTGCCGCAAAAAAAAAGAAAACCTATGTGTACACTATTTACTTCAGATAAAAGATATGTCATTGATCAACAGCTTTAATTCAACATCTAAAGTTCGAGCCCTACATTCTTTTTCACTGCATGCAAAAGTTACACATTAAAAGATTGTGTTGTTGGCAATCCCACGTTTTTTTTCATTAAACACTTTATACCAACGGTAACCTTTAACAGTGCTCAGATACCGTTAGAGGCCCACAGTTGTGCACGTCTAGATCGAGATCGAGATCATGTAGACACGTGCTGGACATTTAAAATCTTGATTTAATTTAAACCATGGTTTCATAAATTAAGAAGTTTGAAGACATCAACCCCAAAAGAAGAAGTGTTTTTTTTTTGTTTTGGTTTTTTTGTTTTTTTGGTTTTTTGTTTTTTTTTGGGGGGG
>BLXT01000055.1:4663738-4680955 GCA_019648995.1 Plakobranchus ocellatus | reverse complement strand
CCGCGGCAACCACGGTGGAGCCTATTCTTCCCCGGGCCCCACACGGGGAGTTTTTGCTGGACATTGCATCTCCAGTGACATGAATTATACTTCATACAATTACTAGAACTATGAGTGGACAAAGGATATGTTGATGTCATGGGAAGATTAAAGACAACACCAGCTTATCCATCTATTTACCTGTCAAATGTTCATACCATGAAACCTAACTTTTTTAAGTTGTTTTATATTATTAATTTAACTTGCTTGTACAAATGAGAAGTATTATATTGCCAGTTTCAATTCCTTTTTATCTGGAATCTCAGCAGAGGAAATAGAAATCACCTTAGTTTTCAACATAAGCCAAAAGACTTTTTTGTTGGATTAGGAATGAGGTAAAGGGTGGGGTGAGAGGAAAGGGGGTGTACTTTTTACTTTTTTTTTCATTATCTATTTTATGCTTCAGTGACAGAATCGTCAGTTTTCTTCCACTACTTACATTAACCCACATAAAATAATGGGAAAAATTGTGCGACCTACAATACAATTCACAGCAATGATGTAGTCAAAGATTTCCAAAGAGGTTCTTTTTAACTCTTTGTGTCCGGATTTTTTTCCACATCTGGACGGAGTTTTCTCGCTTGCCGCTCTTCTTTCATAGTGTTAGTGGCCGCTGGGAGCCGGCCGCTCGGGGTTATAGAGTTAATATGTTCTTTTTTCCTGCTGCCAATAATTCAAAAGATACTACATTCAAAAGAAAGAACAGAAAATCTACATTTTTGCAGCATGGTTTTCATACATCTATGCAAGCAGTATAGTTACACCAGTCGACTTAATACTAGGCCTTACAGTATCAGGCCCAAAAAATTCTGGCTCTTCCAAATCCAGTGCACAAAATTCTAAAGACTTATGTAAAAAGAATTAAATATGATCAATAACAAGAATTTTTGCTTACTTTTGCTTCACAAATGCTTGTTGAAGACGATCATTTCATTATTTTCAGTGCTTATTTTGTGGGCGAAGCAGCTTATCAAGTAGACCTATCAAGTACATGTGCTTTTGAAAGCAATTTTTTATTCAGTGCTTCAAGAGAGAATCGAAGAAAACCAAGGATTTTATCCTGGTGGCCAACAATACAATTGCCCAAGCTAGGAGCATACTTAGGGCGGTCTCGGGGCGCGCTCACCCAGAAATTTTTTTTAAAAGGACTGCAAATAAAGCTATTTAGAGGCAGTTTTGCATCATTTATAACTTATATTTTGCTGAACTCTGAAACAATGAAATATCTTGGAGCAGCATTTTAAAATAAGTTCAATCATTACAAAGATGAAATTTGGCAGAAGACTGAAAATGCAGAAATCCGCAGAAATGCCGACAACTAGAACTAGAAGCACCGTTTTTTTACTTTACAAAAGTGTGGGTTCAAACTGTATTATGATGAACAATAAGTATAGTAATAGCTAAGTAGGGTGAAGCTTAAAAGAAATCAATTCTACTTGATTTGTGCTTATGATGTTTTAAAAAATTAAACAACATATCACTATAACGGTACAATGCAATGGGATGTCTTAAGCAAACAAAAAGTGCATGGAAATGTGAAAGAAAACCTGATTAGAAAGAAAAGGAAATAATTTCAATATACCCTCAAAATATCACAAACTATATTTATGCAAATGAATACTTGGAAAAAAAATTGATTGGAATAAAATCTAGCTTGACATTTTCTGACTATTTGGCTTTTACATGACATCTGATATTGAATAGAGTTTTTTTTTAATTTGAATAATCTTTCGTTTAAAAAAAAAGGTGGAGTTTTAGAATGTGCTGGTAACTATTAGATAACTAAATATTTAAAGAAACATGATAGCATATTGATACCTGTTGTTTGCCCAACACATCTTGATTATAATGAAACAAGTATTGAAAGTGTTGCAAAGGGAACGTGAGTAAAAGATATGTGATGACAGCATGGCAAAGAAGCACCTTTGTTACTGGTGTACCATCTGGATGGAAAATAAAAAAAGATAATCATTGTTATCAATGCACATTTTATGATACTTCACTGCTAATTCCCTGCCTGACAATCATTCATAAATGTAAAAAGGAGAAAAGATCTACTGGTGGATGGTGAAAAGCATTTTTTTGTTTGCTGTCTGTGCTACCTGGGTCTTGCGCTTCTAAGTATTCAAACAGAAAAGTGATTTTGGTTTGAAAAAAGAACTGCATGTACTGGTGATTTTTTTTATTATTATTACAAAGGTAAGGCACTTGCAATGTAGAGCCATTTCAAAAACATTGATTTTGTACTATGGTTACTGAGAGCTGTATTCAGTTGAATTCTGTTCAAATGTATTTGAAAAAAAACAGTAAAACACTGCATTGAATATGCACTCAGTCTTAGTGGTCACAATATCCAGTTGCCAATTAAATTATAGAGCAATAGCTAATAAAAATTGCAGTACCTCTTGAGGGGAGCCAAAAGAACAGCAGAATCATATTGTCAAACAGTACTTGCAAATAACAATGGGCAGACCTTTGTTTTGTTGATCTTAAATAACAGTTACACGTTTGATGAGATTGCAGAGTGAAACTTTTATCAGCCTAGCTACAATAATCTTAGCCATAGGTGTAATCCTAGCAGAAAGCAGAACAATGAATGTACTTTGTTGTTCAAGGAACTTTGTTATTTCTTTTACATAAGTTATTTGGGTTTAATATCATTTAAACGATGATATCCATACCCTATAAGAAGACATTGTGGAAACTCCAGAGACTGTTTTAAAAATATTGGTTGAGTTGTCTGAAAAAAAGCTATATTGAAGGAATTATAAGCATCAAAAGAACCAAGTCTCAATTTGCAGACACCAACAATACCTATATTAGATGATTCTTTCAGCCAATATCATGAGCATTGGAACATTATTTTTGTTGCATTTCTTCTTCTTGTAGATGGTAAAAAAAACATTTTAGCACAGGAGCATATTCATAAAATCATGATCAGTACATTATGCATTAAGGATTAAAGGCAAAAACTTTATATGCTAGCATATTTGGAGAGGATGATGAGACTGCACAAAGTCACTCACTCCAATTTATTTGCAATGTTTTTGATTGAGTAAAAATGTGTAATAGTAATATACTATGACACCTTGGCAGATATTCATGTAGAAAGAATTCATCTGAGATTTGTGCACACATGCTCGGATTCATGAGTTGTAGTATTATCTCAAGGTTAAAGAGACAGTCCAAGGATATTTACTGAGATTATCAAACCCATCTCATCACATATACTTAGCAAAGGTATTTTGTGTAGCATATGTAATTGTAAAGATAATTTAAACATCCAAGGTTCAAGTTATGATGAGTGTAAACACTACTTAGAAGAAGACCCCAACAGTTCTTACTTCCCTTGGATTTTACCTTTCCCCCAAATCATTTTCAACACCTATCCAGCAAATTTAACACTTAGGATTTACCATGAATTCTAATTGTATGTTGCTTCCTCTGAGCTATGACGAAAAGAACATATATAAGAAACATAAAATTATAAACCTTGAACTTGCCTTTGATTTGGGGGATTTTTTGCCCAGTGCTATGAAACTAATCACAAAAGATGACTTAATGTTATTTTCAATGTTTATTCATCAATGGCATTAATATGAGTATAAACAATGTGAGAAGGATATGTTGGGTCAGACCAGATTATGTTCTAGAAAAATATATTGTATATGAAAAAAAAAAGGGAATGCTTTTTTCCTTTAATCTGATGCCTAACAATGAAAAAATCAATGACAAAATTAAAACCAGTATATATGAAAGCTTTGATTTAATCGATTTAAAGCAATCTTGATTTAACAGAAATCAAGCATATGTCCTTTATGAGGTAGCTGTTGTAAAGAAATGGATAAAATTCACTCTTGTATAGAATTAACTTGTAAGGAACTGGATATATGTGGCCTGATAGGCTGCATTCAAAGCCAAAGCCTCCTTGCAATGAAATAAGTAAACAAGATCTTGAAGGATACACCTGGAAGTCATATTATGGATGAGGTAAATTTAAAACAAAACATCATGATTATGGATAGCAAGGGATAAAAAATTAGCTCAAAAGAATTCAAATTTTTAAGATTGATCGATTGATTTTTGTATATAACCAGTCCACAACAAGGCGATCTCAGGCTTTCCGGCCCTCTGTCAGGCCAGGGCGCACTGACGGGGCTCGAACCCACAACAGAAAGCTCCCTGCAGATTTCAGGGTGGACTCGCTAGCCATTGTGCCACCGACGCTCCTCAAATTCTTAAGACTTAAATTGTAATTATGTTTTTGACAAAAACACTTTATGATCGTTGGTTTCTACTGAACTTGGACAGAAAAGGGAAAACCTATTTAAAGATAAATAGAAAAAAAATCAATTTTTTTCAAAGCTAGGTGAAAAAAAAATGCATTTAATATAATTATACTTCATCAAAAAAAAAATTATAGAGATATGTACCATTAGGATGGGGAGTGTAGAGAAATTGCCTTTTTTTTTAAACAGATTCTGTCTGGATCGGTGAGATTAGATGAAATGCCAAAATCATTTTTTTAAAACTTCTATCCATATCAGTATATTTATTTTCAGCACAATGCAGATGGCCAACATGGTGTCCAACGCATTGCCTGCATGTATACATTCAAATCTATTTACCTTAATGTCTAGCAAACTGACCCCTGACACTGAAAGTAAAAATTGGTCTTCAATCCATTTATATCTGTTCAACATAAACACTACCACACTGACTTGATTAATTTGGTTCACCAATTTCAGTATAAGAATATTGTTTTCTAGCTTTTTTTACATTGATAAAAGTGCTAAAAATCGTTTTACTCCAACCAATTTGAGCTGAATTCCTGTGTTTTCTTCTCAAAAGCACTATCTTCTCAAAAATTCTGCCTCAAGCAACTGCCTTTTAGACACTTTGAAGAGACACCAAAGATATAAAAGTTCGATTAATTTTAAGGTGTAGGTCTATAGGAAAGTAATAATTGAACAAGCCTAGTATTTGCTGAATGACTAGAGCCTTCAATGCTGGATCTAGATGTGTATGCAAAGCTTTAGGCTAGGATGGCATTAAGTCTATACATTCTAAATCTAATCTCAAAAAAAGTTTTAACCAAATAACTGGTCAAAGGTTAACTTAATAATGACAAGAAAAAAGTTACCCAAAATTTGTTTCTTTTTAAAATTAATTGAAATCCTGCAGCATTCATTTCCTATTTTTGGATCCATGATTTAAAATTTCCTCTCAGAATTTTTCTACTCAATTTCCTCAAAAAAATTATGTTGGCAAATAGTCTGTTAAAAAAAAAAAAACCAAATGAAGGCTGTTGAAAAGCCATAAACATCACAGCACAAATGATCAATATGAGCCAATTATGAGTAGGAATGATGCACGTCACTGATAGAATTGGCACACATGAAGCGCTATCCCTTTTCAGCTTGCGAAATGCAGGATTTGTGAAAATCACAGTAATTGTGAGGGGTAAAAACAAACATGTTGAACAGTGCTAAAGTATGTGTAGGCCATAATAGGATCAAACAAAGAGAGTTTGTCTGAAAACTTCTTCAATGCAGTGTTAGCACTTGCTAGCATTGTGCTAGTTTTCTGTTTTATCCACAAATTGCAGCAGCAGATCATGTTCTGGTATTGAGAATTTTTAGAAGGGTAGGAATGTATGACAGTGCCATTTTTTTATCTCAAACACCTTAAATGCCCTTACATTGTAATTAAAAAATTGCAAAAACTCCACTGATCATACATCCTGACATTCAGGAACCAATAAAGATAAAAAGAAAAAAAAATGTTATCGGCAACAAGACATATTTAAGCAGATTTCATTTCAATGCAGGTTTCATCATGAACTGACTGAATAGAGACAGTTTTCTACATTCTCCTAAAAAAAATTTGCACAATGGTGCTTAAAGCACTAATCTATACCACCCATGTACTTTATGACAATGACAATGTCATTTATAACATAAATATTTTATCCCTTTATCATTTGTTTCGAATACAGTCTCAAAGTATTTGCAATATGATAAGTCCTCTGATCATGAATTTTTATTTTATTTCAAGAACAAAAAAGGTATGATGTCTTTGCCAAAAATAAAATAGTAACAATTGTTACCTTTTCCCACTTCCTCTGTGCTCACTCATTTTTAAACTGTAAAGAAATTTTTACAGACCCATTTGCAACAGTTCCATGAGGAAGATACTTTAGAAATACACTTAATAACTTACAAAAACCTGCTGGGCCTGCCAACGCAAACATTGCAGAGGACTTGATGTTCTTGTCAAAACGGAGGATAAAACTGTCCACAAATCCAAGGCTGAGATGTAAGTATCAGAAGTTTCCTTCCATAAAAAGGTTTGTGGAAAAAAAATAATAAACATTGATAAGAAAAAAGAACAAAAACAAAACAAAAGACATTTGCTGTGAAGATTCCCTGTGTTGTTTATTCATAATTTATTTTAATTTTGTTGGATAGGTTAGGGTAGCCCAGGGAGGAACACAAGTAAAGTGACACAAGACAGTGAGGCTCAAGGCTCACCAATGAGTTGCTTGGGTTGCATTTTAGCTTCAGTTCCAGTCCAAATGCGTTTTGAGAAAGGTCTCCAAATTATTGGAGCATAGACAGCTGGTAATCGGGGGCAGTCCTGGAATGGACTGAAAGTAAAAGCACCTTTAAAAGGCAGTCCTGGAATGGGCTGAAAACAAATTACATTTTAAAGGAGTCCTGGAGTGGACTGGAATTCTATTAGTCCCTAAGTACTGTACTTGAACAGATTGGAAATTTAATCATATCTAAAAGGGAGTGAACTGAGCTTTGTTATATTATATATATATTATATCATCGTATGTGAAAAATAAATGGGGCTTGGCCCAAAAGGAAATTGCAGGAAAAGAAACTATTCTTCCCGAGCATATTGCTCTTATTTTGCCTACCTCCCTCTACCGTGACAAGTACGTTAATTTTTGTGAAGTAACATGGTAGTGAGTTGATTTTTTTATCATCAGATCTAATATTTTAAATTAAGCTGTTTTTTATGTGTGTTATTAAAGCAAGATTGAATCTATTCTATCCCGATTTAAAATAATAACTCTTTAGAAAATAATACAAGTTCTGAGCGGCTGAAATCCCATTAGGAACGTAGTTACCATTCGTCCATTTTGTATTAAAAAATAAAATTCCCAAACACCGAAAAAAACAAAAACGATGTTTTAAAAAATACCAAAAATTATTTCGTTTTACTACCCCATTCATGGATGTAAACGTAAGTTTCCGATATTGATTGAAATCTTGATTTTTGTGCTTGTTTTTACAAACACTGACCATTTACCCGATATTGTGACGAGCGATCCTCAAAAGAATTAACAAGGCATAACTCACTATAACAAATACATTCATGAATGAGTTTTTAAATCCATTGTGTGATGTCATACATTTGAAGTGTTTAGGAATAAATATATGATTAAAAAGCATAGCGTATATTATTTTAGATCTAGAGTTATTGAAGACATGTGAGGAATGCTCTTAGCATGGCAATTGTGTCTGTCCAAGTTACCTTCCTGACACTTTTCTTACAATTTTTAATTTTTTTTATATCTTGTTATTCCTCACAAAGATTCTCTTCTTTTAAGTATTCATGATTAAGTCTTTCAAGTGCATTTCCATTCCATACATGTACTAGATGACGAAAAATAACATATTGAAGATCTACTTATTGTCCTGTGGCATTCCTTGCGTTTCTGCATTATTGGTAGTTATTGCAAAGTCCTAGACTTTATCTTAAAATTATAATTGAGCTATTGCCAAAAGGTGGATGGTGCTGAATACATAATAAGAAAGCAAATAGTGATAAAGTGAATAAAAATAAAATGTTGTGTTTGGTGTTACATTGATTGTCTTAAAATAAAAATATACATATGATGAAACCAAGTGTTTGTCTTGTTTGTGCAATAAAGGAAAAAAAAAATTTTTTGGTTGACAGGCCCATGTTATCAGCCATGAAAATGGGACACTTTGGGCTTGGTTCAAACAAAGTAGGGCAACAAGAAATCTGAGCAAAATTTTGATAAAAGATTGTGTTTTTATAAAACAGAAAAAGATATCAAACATTTCTGATAACATCATGTTGAGATGGCTGACTGACATTTATGGGTCTTGTCTGTTTAACTTGGAACTGTCGGTTGTGATGAACAATGTCTGTTTTAGGCAAAATTTTGATTCTAGATCTAATGACTAAAACCCACGAAGAGCTGTCATATTATTTCTCAATGAAAAGATTTTATAACGGAATAGGCTTAACAAAGTCTCTTAGACTGGATTCTTCCAATAAGACTTTTTATTTAGCGCGATCCCAGTTAATGTCTGATCGTCACAACCGACAATCATTGTGATTTACAAAAATCAATATTCGTTTAAGCGTTTTTCTTACTTCTCGTGATTCAATATTCCCATTGCAATAACAAGAGATCTCTTTTCCAAAATAGTGAACATTGGAAGACGCAGTGAGTGAATGCTTCATATCCAAATTACAGTTCATCACATTTAACAATGTTTACTGCTATTAAAAGTTATTTTAAATAAAATTTAATTTGCCATGGCCTCGTTTGAATAAGATATCACCGTAAATCGCCATAAATGATTGAATTGGCCATTGTCATGATTGAAACTAACAGATCTAATCTAGATCTATCATTGCCGACATTAAAAACTTTCCCACCAGACTAACTCAATTCATGTCCAAAGTAACAATCGACGAAGATTGTGTTAAATTATTTTCATCAGTGCTTATTTTAAAAAGGAGAGAACAGTTTTTATTATCTTAGGTTAGAGAAGTTCAATGAATTTTTTATAGACACCTATTTTCAAATAGCAAAGAGCTTACAAGTGTTACAATGCCTGTCTCATGTCCTCATGCCTTTTCATCAAAAATAACAATGTTGCCTGTCGCACACTTTTTGCTGTAACTGTACTGGTGCTCAATTCATGTCCAAAGTAACAATCGACGAAGACTGTGTTAAATTATTTATATCAGTGCTTATTTTAAAAAGGAGAGAACAGTTTTTATTATCTTAGGTTAGAGAAGTTCAATGAATTTTTTTATAGACGCCTATTTTCAAATAGCAAAGAGCTTGTGTTACAATGCCTGTCTCATGCCCTCATGCCTTTTCATCACAACTAACAATGTTGCCCGTTGCACACTTTTTGCTGTAACTGTACTGGTGCTCAATGCTTTTTTCATTTTGCTGTTTCTGAATAAAATAATTTCAATTTGCTTCTTAAATCATGTTCTTGAGGTGTCATTCTGTATGGATTTGTGATGTTCTTGTCTCTGTCAGTTGTGACGTCTGACATTAAAGACTGTCTCAATTTTTTTCTTCTAAATGAAAATATTACAAGAGGTCAGCGAACCTTGGCTTAATTGACTGCCATTGAGGTTAGAAGGCAACAGAAACTGCTAGTTTTTAACAAATTTTCATGTCCACATTACAACTGACAGATTTGTGATTCATTCCTTTTTTTTTTGGTTAATGAGGAAAGCAAACCTTCTTCTCATTGTCAGAACCAAACAGAAGAATAGTTCAGCTACTGAAATATAAACCATAACATTTATCATAGAACATTTTTTACAAAGTGCCCCACTTTTCAAGTTCACCTTTTGTCAATGGCTCAATTACAAGTATATGGGGGAGTTGGTGTCCAATTCCAAATAAAGAAGTTGTAGCTAAATTGACAGCTAAACCATTAAATCTAGGAATTATTCAAGTATATGCACCAACATCTGACAGTGAAGATGTAGGAGTAGAAAAGTTTTATGAAGAAATAGAAAAAGCAAAAGGCTATCTAACATTCCAGGACATCATAATAGTAATGGGAGATTTCAATGAAAAAGTTGGGGATGAAAGAGTAGATGTTGGGCCCAGTGGCATTGGGACTGTAATTGAGCCTGGAAGTAGGCTAATTGAATGATGCCAAGCCAACGATTTTACCATCACAAATACTTGGTATCAAAACCACCCTAGGCGACAGTGGACTTGGAAGAGCCCGGGAGATAGAAGTAGAAACAAAATAGATTACATACTCATTCAGAAAAGATTCCGAGATGCTGTCAAAACATCAAAGTCACTGCCGGGAGCCGACTGGGATTCAGATCATATTCCAGTAATGTGTAAATTTCAGATAATACTTAAGAAGTCAAGAAAGGCAAATGCTAATCCTAAATTCCAAATGGTCTTACTAAAATCTGATGAAAAACTAAAAGTCAAAATTGCTGTAGCTGTGCATAACAAACATGAAACTCTAAAAAATATCTCAGAAATAGAAGAATTATGGTCAGAAATGAAAAAGTCACTTAATGAAGTCATAGAGAAAAATGTTCCCAAAAAAGATTTTAAAAAAAGAGCATAAGAAATGGATAAACAAAGAAATACTCGATTTAATGGGAGAAAGGCGCAAATCAAAAAAATTTAGAAGCCAAATACAAAGACCTAAACAGAAACATCAAAATAAAATGCAATGCAGCGAAAGAAGAATGTCAGGAAATAGAACAAAAGCTAAATATAGACAGCAAATTCATGCATGCTAAAATTAAGGATGTCAGTGGTAAGAAAATCAAATGCAGTAGCTCTAGCTGCATCAAATCAAAAGATGGAACAATGTTAATGGAAAAAAAGGAAATACTAAACAGATGGTCAGAATATGTTGAGAATCTTTTTAAAGATGATAGATGTAAAAAACCCAAAATAAAGATAAAAATAGAAGGCCCAACTATCCTCAAAAAAGAGGTAGAAGCAGCAATAAAGAAAATGAAAAATGGAAAAGCCACAGGACCAGATAATATACCAGTTGAAATAATTCAAGCATTAGATAATTTAGGAATAGGTCTCACAACAAAAATTCTGAATGCAATATTTGTGGTACAATACAAAAAGATCTTTGTAAATCTGTTTTTAAAGTACTGCCTCAAACACCACGGGCAACAGAATGTGAACTTCATAGAACAATCAGTTTAATCAGCCATTTTACAAAAATCCTGTTACGTGTTTTGATGCACAGAATGCGCAAGAGTATCATAAGACCAGAAATATCCCCAAAACAGTTTGGCTTTATGCCTGATAAAGGGACTAGAAATGCAATATTCACTCTGTCAATGCTTATGGAAAGATGTATAGAAATGCAAAAAGATCTCCACCTGTTTCATTGATTATTCTAAAGCTTTTGACAAAGTAAGACATGTACTTATGCTAGAAAAATTAGACATCGATGGGAAAGACCTGAGAGTAATTAGAAATTTATACTGGGATCAGACTGCATCTGGAAGAATTGAAAGAGAACATAGTGACTTCAAACCCATCAAAAGAGGTGTGAGGCAGGGATGTGTAATGTCTCCTGATCTTTTTAACTTATATAGTGAAAAAATCTTAAGGAATCTTGATGGTATATCAGGCTTTAAAATAAATGGAGAGAATCTTAATAACCTCAGGTATGCAGACGATGGAGTTTTAATAGCAGAATCTGGCAAGCAACTCCAAAAACTTCTAGATGCTGTAGTTTTAAAAAGTGAAAGAATGGGTCTGTCTTTGAATGTAAAGAAAACGGAATGAATGGACATGGTCATCTCAAAGAAACCCTCTGACCCCAAGTGCAATCTCGTTAGCAAAGGTGAAAAAATCAAACAAGTTACAAAATTCAAATATCTAGGTTACCTGATAACACCAGATGGCAGATGCACTAGTTAAATAAGTACAGTCAAAACCTCAAAAGCCGAAGTTCGATTATTCGAATTTCTCATAAACCAAAGTATTTGCGATCTGAGGTTTTTTCTTCTTCTTTGGCTTTGTAAAGTTTGAACTCATTATTCGAAGTCAAAGAAAGTCGATTCTCATAATTCGAAGCCCACACTGCCACAAACCGCAAAAAGAAAAAAAATGTATCCCTTTCACCATCCCCAAAACAAAGCCAATAAGGTTGAATCACCGTTTCAACAAAGTGGGCCTACTCCAGGGAGTGCCATTAACAACAAGTGAGAAAGGGGAGGGCTCAAACTAGCTTGAGAGGGGGGAAGAGGGGTGCCGAATGTAGGCCTAGAGCGGGCATGCGATCTGCCAGTGCCACACACTGCCACTGGCTGAGGAACCTCTCGCTGCAGTCACGCTAGGTCTAGATTATAGAGACCTACCGGTAAGTGTAAAGGCAATAAGTGAATAATAATTTCATGCACAGTCAGCTGCAAGTGCAGGAAAGGGGAGATGGTTTAGGCACTGTAAGCTACGGCTAAGACAAGGTGTGCTAGGCGTGACTGGAGAGAGATGCACTGTGCCTTTTTGTTTTGTTTTTAATTCATGTCGATACTGGTACCAGTAATATGGGCGCATCGAGGCATCCCAACACGTGTGTATCCGATTAGATCTATCACTTGTTGCATTGCTAGTACTCATGTGGTATTGATGCATTACAAATCTCTCCTTGTTTTTGAAGAGATTTTGAATGAAACTTTGAACAGCTTCATATTTTCTCTAATTGAAAATGGCATCACTGAGAGTTAAAAGTTTGTCATCGAGCAAGGCACTGATGACATGCGCAGCTCATTTTTTTCATTTGAAGACCATGTTATGAGGAGAGCCAGGCAGACTGTCATCACTGACCACTGAATAAAGCTGCCAACTAAGCCAAATAGTCCATACAACCACGGCCCTTTCCAGGGCCAAAAAATAAACAAACAAAAAGGAGAAATGGGTTTAAGGTCCATGAGTATTAAAGCAGGAGAGAGCCGTTCTTTTCGTTGAATTTTTTATCAAAGGGAAGTAACCCAGTAATAATTAGTGGTGTTTAAGAACCCCGAATTTTAGTAATTCGAAGTCTTATAATCCGAAGTTTTGGTCCATTCCCCTGAACTTCGAATTATGAGGTTTCCACTGTAAAAGAATAGCCATGGCTAAAGAAACATTCCAAAAAATGAAACCAATACTGGCAAATAGAAACATAAGTATGACAACCAAAATAAGGGTAATTAAAACATATGTATGGTCAGTACTTTTGTATGGTAGTGAGTGTTGGACAATAAACAAAGAAATAGAAAAAAAAATACAAGCAGTAGAGATGTGGTTTATCAGAAGAATGATGAGGATATCATGGACAGAAAAAAAGTCAAATTAATTGGTTCTGAAAGAGGCCAATCTTGAGCAATCACTAATTAAAACCATTAGACATAGGCAACTACATTTCTTAGGCCATATTTACCGACATAAGGGTTTAGAACACTTAGCAATCACTGGAAAGATTGAAGGCGAACAGAGAATAACTTTTATTGAAAATCTGAAGTCATGGGCAATAAGCAAGGGTAGCAATAACAACTTTATAAGGTTAACTGAGAATAGGTATGAGTGGAGGAACATGATCGCCAATGTCTGTTCCAGACAAGGTACCTGATGATGATGATGATGACAAGTATATGGTTAATTGCATGGGTTGTTTGTTAAACATATTTGTACTATTATATGGGCGAATCTGGATTTAGGAATGCTAAAATATGTAATGCTAGAATTAGTATCATGTTTGACTGTGCTCTCATGGAAACATTCCTCACAGCATTTTTTTGTAACATATTATTTTATATATTATATAAACATTCTCTTTTCCTTAGAATTTTTTTATGTACTGCCCTCTCTTTATCTTACTTGTCAGGATGCCTTTTGGTACATTAAATGTGTGGGGGTTTTTTAGGGTTTTTTTTTTTGTATAATATATGTAATAATATTTTTCAAGATTTGTAACTGTGATTTCATATAATTATGATTTTTAACAATTTTTTTTAATGGTGTTTTTTATGGAAATGGATCAAGTATAGATATTATGTGTACTTCTGAATTTCAGGTGTTCATTTTACTGTATTTATTTTAAGTTTTGTTAGTCACTGTCACATTCCTCACATTCTTGATTGACATTATTGCATCATCAATTACAAGTTTTTGAGCAATCATCAAGATCTGAAATTTACAGACATCAAGGACTAAATATTGCTCTTTAAGACCTGTATCATGCAACCAATGTGAAAAAAAAAACATGAAAATTTGACATTAATGTTACTTTTTGTAAACAATAATGGAGGAGTTAAGCTAGGCCCAAACAGACACCAGACCTGATAGTTTTTTTTCCAGCTGGGCCCCCCATAGAGCCATCAGAACCCGATGGTCAGACAACATTGTCTTTTTAAGAATGACGTATAGCAGAAGGAGAAAGTTACTGTTTATTTGTGGTTAAGCAGAAGGCAAGCCAGGCAGCATTGATATAGATGATTTTGGGTCCATTCCATACAAGAGAAGAGGAAATCTTATAGCGATTCCATCATCTATATTCTTTTAAACTTGTCAAAGCCAGTGAACGATTCATACAATATTTTCGTATAAAACCAAGTTCTGGCTGGGATTTGTTGCACACATCAAAATAAGCGTGATCCATTGTAGGCAGTCCTAAGAAAAGTACTTCAACAAAACATTGAACTGATTGCAAAATGCTACACACTAAGCATGGAGTGGAAAGAAAGGTTGTTTTCAGAGGAAAAAACCCATAAATTATCTCCCCATTTCACCTGGCGATCAGCGTGGAATGAACGAGCTCATTCCCAAATGGTCTGATCCAAGATGTAGGGTTTTGGTGTGTGTGGATCTCCGTTTTTTATTATTTGTGATTACTAATCAGGTGCTGCACATTCTTTTGCACTAGAAGAAAACCTGGTCTGACCCTCGGGTCTGGTGTCTGTTTGGTTTCAGCCTTAACCTTACACTATGTATATTTTCTGAAAGCTTATGATATGCTGAAGTCGAATATACAATTTTCATAAGCAGCACAGACACAGTATAGTGGGTAAAATACTTCCGATTCAAAATTCAGTGGCATTGGCTGGGTGAATACCTGTATTGGGATATTTCGATGATATTGATAATGATTAATGACTGAAATTTTTTTCGCTGTTGATAAATTTAATAAATATCAACAATTATCAACAATGAATAATTTTGTCCAAAAATAAAGATATAATACATCTATAATTTCTGGCAAAAAATCAAAATCTCAGATCACCTTCTTGGATACTAATAGCTGAATTGTAGCTGATGAGGTCCAATTCAGCAATTAATTTAGAAATAAAATGCATGTGACGTCAAGAAAATCCATTTTGTTTTCACATCATTAAACGCTTGATTTGTGATAGATATATCAAGTTTGTTAGCTGTCTGGCTTTCATGAAATTTACTTTTCTTGTGTGCATTTAATCAGAAGTTTTGCCCAATACTTTGTTAAATACTATTATTCTTGATGTCCTGTGCAATCTACACAGATTTCTATCAAAATTTACAAATTTACAAGAACTAAGGAGCCATCAATGAGACTAGATCCAGATTATCTCAGTGAAAATTTCCTAGAAGATAGTGCCAGTTATCTCGTCTAAACTCTGCTCTTTTTACCTTTGTCACTTATCTCATAATGAATTGAATTGATGTTTCTTCCCGCAGTTTTTTATGTGTCCGCTGCAAATGAATTTAGGTAGAAGCATACCAGACACAACTTGCTTTAAAAAGGGGACCCATGCTTCTAGATCTACCTTCATCAGCTACCAACAAATTGATGGAGTCGAGGGTGTAATATTGTTAGATATTGTGTGAAAGTTGCACAATTTATATTTTAACTTGGCATACAACGTAACAACCTCTCCATTTCATTGGTCGCTTGTTAAGGTAGTATAAAAATGACAACATAGATCTATATCTAATGACTTCGTCAATGTAAGTTGTTCTCAACATGTTTGCCTGACACTTTGTGAAACAACACTGGCCTTGTGATGTGCAAAGTGACGGGGTAATCCTTACCATCTGCGGTTGATACGAAACCGATAAATCTGATGAAAATAAATGGGTTTTGGTTGATTCGTCCGATTTGGATATCAAATGCGATGGTGTGAAAATGAAAAACAATTTCCTAAGATCTCTCGAGTTTTTTTTCTAGATCGGATTGTATCAACTAAAATCACTTCATTTCGTCAATATTATCGATAGGCCTAAACAAACCCCGCAAGGACCGCAGATGGTAAGGATTACCCAGTGATGGTCAGAGGAATTAAGTGTGCTCATGTTATGGCACTCCACTGAGATAATACCAGGCTGGAATACTCAACGAAGGATAGCTTTGGCGCCTAGACTTGGGATGCTTTAGCACCAAAGAGACCAGACCATGTATCCAAGCATGTTGGAAAATGTAAAGTTGTAGCGTGAACCACTGAGCTGCTGCCTCCTGTATGGTTTCATCCTTTATAAATTAAAGGTCTTTCTCTTCACAAATTAAAAAATGAGATTATTATTATTATTATTATTATTATTATTATTATTATTATTATTATTATTATTATTATTATTATTAACGGTATTTTACAGTGGTGATCAGGCTAGTATTTACAATACGATTTGGCCGATGATCTCTATCTAGATGTACATATAGATCTAGATCTAGATCTAGATCTATCTATCTGTGGAGGTTGTTACACCCGATATTCCTATACCTCCTTCCATGACCTATGACCCAAGGTGGGTGATGGCGGGAGGTGACATCAGCCTGAGGATGAGATCAGCCTCAGGTATGTGGGAATCCAAGGAGTGTCCTGCAACCGGCTGGGACAGTCAGTCTAGTTTGAGGGTCCTTGGAGAACAGTCACAAATCTGCTATCTAAAGGGACCTTCATTCTAGGCCAACACCCGACTAAGGAAGATAAGGTAAGAACTCGACCATTACAACATTGGCCAGCGGACTCCTGAGTTGGCTCAGGAGTTCCACAGGGCCCATAGGCGTTCTAAGAAACGCAAAACCCCCAAGACAGTGAGGGAGGTAGTGCCTCTTCCCTCTATGACCTTTGTGCCTTCTGTGACCCCCAAACCTACGGGGGTCCCGAATCTCCAGGTCACTATGACCAAAGGGAAGGCACGGAAGGTTGAGTGCACGCCCTCCACTCCTGTTTCGAGCTCGTCAATGTCAAAGCTGCACAAGTGCCCGGTCCCGGAATGCTCCTTCAAGGGGCCTTGGTACAAGGCGCATTTCTTGAAGACGCACCTCCCTTGCACCATGGCTTCCAATGACGCTGAGCTCAAGGCAGCATCAAAGCAGGCGTGGGAGGACCGCGGCCAGGCACTTCAGCACCTGGCGA
>BLXT01000055.1:4558504-4569731 GCA_019648995.1 Plakobranchus ocellatus | reverse complement strand
GGAATACATGAAAAGAAAAAACTGAAAATTATGCAGCATCTCTTTACAAGGAAAAAAAAAAAGCATGCTGCTTTGTCCAAATACACCTTTCATAGCACTTGGTCAAAACTTTCACAGACCTGCCAATCCCTTATTGTGCTTTACAGGGATTTTCAATTCTGTTCACACTAATCACAGGAATTCAAAATGTCTCATCGGGATATACCAGTTTGCAAATAAATTCTCAGACATATTGTACTGATTTAGATCATAATCATTGTTATACTCTAATCAGACTACAACTGTGATATCAATGATTGGGTAATATATCTTTAAAAAATATCCCCTTACTCAATAATACTAGTTCATTAACAGCAGCTAGAGTAAAAACTCTAGACGAAGATATGGTGATCAAGATTCTTTGGAAGCTAAGGAAAAAAAAAAGATTTAAAAAGTGTGCAAAAATTTAAAATCTAGTCCATTCCCGCTCAATCACATAATAAAAGGTTAAATTAAAAAAAAAAAGTGTTAGGCAGATCTAGAGAAATGTTATCCCAGGCTACATAGATGATACATGTAGTGGAATGATCTGAATTCATTGTAATTTTATGGGCCTGGCTAAAAAGATAAACAACAATCAATATTAGATGACTGAAGTCTAAACTTGAGAACTTGAATAAGTATATGAACTTGAATGCAAGTAACTGATTTCATATGGCATGATTCCTATTGGCTTTCTGCTATGCTTTTAGTTTACGGATTGATGGATCAAGGTTTCGAAATTAGATTTATTTTTCCTTTTATAGGGGAAGATATAATTTTCTCAGTACAAAGGCAACCTAGTTTATTTTCTCTCAGCATTGATCTTGGAGTCTAGGTGTTGTGGTTTATCTAATCAGGATCTTGATAAGCACAAGGGGCTCATGCCAATGCTTCTGTAGACTGTAGATCTATGAGCAGGTCAATTGAAATACAAAATAGACCTGTGTCTTTTACTGGAAAAGTCAGTAAAAAATGGAATGACAAGAAAGGCACCCTTTGATGCAGATTAGTGGTTTCTGCATTCCTATTACCAGATTTCTGAGAGTATAAAAAGGCCACACTCTAAATTGGGGCGGGCCCCTCTATCAAAATTCCTTCATTGTTTGAAGCTGAGTGCCACACACACATCCCTATATACACCAACCACAAGCATCAATACAGTAGGATTCATGACTGCAGGAACAAGTAGCACCATATCATGTTAGTAAAGAAAGGATTACTCGATTCTCAGTTGTCAAAGACGAAAAGTAAATGTAAATGTCTTTATTACAGTTCTAATGCATTCACAACTTTTTTAATGTAATATGACCCAAATGCCCTTGGCTTTGCATATGAAATATAAAAGCAAAAGACTTGTAACCCCTTCATAATTTTTAACAAAAAGCTTTCGAGCACAATTACAAGAGAAAGAATTAAAGGACTACACTGATCACAATATACAATCATATAATGTCACAGAAAGTTTTAAAATACTTTCACCTCAATAAAATCAAATTTTACATAAAGCGAAAATGCATAAAACATATGAGTAAAACATTTTAATGTTTTGTTTCTTGGGTAATCATGCTGTAGGATGTAATTGGACTCTTTGATTTCTTTGCATGGAAAAAATGCTTAAGTTAAATTTTGCTGGACAGAAAAAAAAGTCGAGTAGCAACAATTGGATGCTCACATCTTCAGATAACAATTGTTTTCATTAATTATTTTTACATATCAGCCTTTTTCAAACTTATTTCACTGACAATTTCTTCCAAATTTTGTTTTAATTAACATGAGAATTCCCCTAATTTTCCCTTGTTGAGCATTCTCAGCCAAATGTAGAGAATATAATAATACGACTCAAACTTATCCTCATAACTCAGCACATAACAGATTTAAGCACTCAGCCCACTTTTCGATTTGTTAGATTGTTGAGAAAGAGACATTTAATTGACAAGCTATTCTCAAATTGTACAATTTTCAAAATTTGTAAAATGCACTAGTTCTAACTTAAGTTTGAGATCTAAGACATTGACAATCAAAGTTCAGACATATGCATCTTACTCATTAGAAATATACACAAATGCTTTTTGCAGCATCTTATTTGCTTTTCTCATAAAATTTTATGTAAAATTTGAAAAAAGAAAAACTTCTTCTGGGAGAGAAAGTGGTGGGTGTGGGAGTGGCAGGGAAGTACACTCAACCTTTCCACAAAAAAAAAAAGTTTGAGTATATTATCTCCCAATCTACCTTTGAAAATCAAAAAGATTATTTTTCTTATTCATATGGCTACATTGTATAAACAATGACAGAAAAGATACCAATCAATTGTTCTCTCTCTTCTCTTCTTCTGGCCTCTGGCCCTTTCCCACAGGACAGCTTTTGTTTTGATTGAACTGTGGAAATCTCAGCTCTCCTAGCTTTCATTGTGGAGTAAGAGTAGTAGTATTATTAACAGAGGAAAAGGTGGAGGCTCTGCCTTTAAAAAAAGAAATTTTTTTCTTTAACCTTCACTGCAGAAATGAGGAAAATCCCTGGAAAAGCCAAAATTGAGGATTACCGCAGCGTCATTACTCTTTTTTTTATCAAAACAAAAGTTCCTTTAGATTTTGAGATCCTCTTAATAAATTCGATGCTGCAGGAAACATTTTTGAGAAAATTTTTTTCCCTTTCTTTTCAGCTGAAATATACAAGAATAAAACTGCCTAAATCTTAGAAACTTAAATATGTCAGGATTAATTAAAATAACTTCCTTTCCTTTTCTTTTTTTTTGTTACTTATCTTATCAAATTAAAAAAAGTGTTTAACAACATGCACATTTTATTTGTCATCAGACAAATTATCCAAATTTGTGTCTTTCTTTTTTTTTTCTAGCCATCACTCATAAAGGAACAAAAACTAAATTTAAATTCTCTAGGTATAAATTAAGTTAAAATCTTAATGGATTTACATTAAAAAATAGTTGCACAATAATACCGACAAGATCAATAGTTCTCGACTTTACACACATTTAGAGAAAACTGAAAGTTTGCTTTCATCAAATCCTTTTCCAGCCACACTCCCATACATTTGAATATTTAATGTATACATAAAAATACAAACAGACTTAGTGTTAATTATAAAATATATGATTTCCATAAGTAAGAGACTTTTATCAGTTTCTTCTAAGGCCTCTGATTTGAGGTTCAGGGAGAGAATGGAATGAAAAGTGAATCTGATTACACAAGTACTTTGCTATCACTACACATTTCAATCAAGACTGTTTCACTCAACTTACACGACTAAGATTAGTAAGAACAGCATGATTAATCAACAAATGCTTTTAGGTGATAGAGTGATAACTCTCTCAGTAAAAGTTTTGGCCTCCATTCTCAATCAACACGTTATAACTGATGCCTGATCATCTTTCAAAAGCTTATTATGCACTAGTAAGGCTAATACTCACAATCAAGTTTCAGAAAAAATACCTTTCAATAAAACTTAATTCCTATTTAATGTCAGAGAAAGAAGACATTTTGGCAAAACTATACAAGTAATCAACTCCACAGTAGATGTGCTTTTTATTGCTCACAACAAATTTGAAGAAAAACAAATCAACTGGGAAATGTGAGGAATCATTTCATCGGCTTCACTTGATGTATGCTTTGTACTTATTTAAATAATGACAACTGAAAACCACCTTTCACTTTAACAACTCAAAGGAAATCTTTTTTAGCCCATTGTCATAAAACTTTTAAATATTCAAAGATTTTGGTCAAAAGTTGCATTTTAGTACAGTTGAGTCAGAAAGATGACATTCCAAATGAAATCACCCCTTGCTTAAAGTTAACACCATGTGTCGGTCTTGTTTTTTTTTCCTTCCTTCTTTGAGACACTTTGTTTCTGATAAAATCAACAGCCTCAAGGCCATTTTCGCTAGAAATCAACAGCATAAGGCTGGAAGGAATAGCAAAACTAAAGAGAAACAATTTTTTTGTTTGTTCTAGTCACCGTGCAAATTGACCCGCCATATGCATCTTCCAAAGGCCAAATCTAATCTAACCTGTGGATGGTATAAAATGTCCAGTCAATAGAGCATGTAAATTTACACTGGTTACTCCCACTTGCATGACCAATCAGATGATGCAGTCACAAAGTGTCCTTGTACACAGAGATGCATTCAACATTGCTGTCTTTACTTTGCCTTATGATATCCAAGCAAACCTTTATAGTAGTCACACTTCCCTCATTGAAGTAAGTAAGCACAAGATCTGCATCATTCTTCATTCAATCTACAAGAATTTATCAATCTGATTAAAAAAAAAAATATCAGGGAAGTACTATGTCCTTAGCCAGAGAGCCAAGCTGACACTACAAGCATATTTCTGGTTCCAGTAATTCTCAGGTGTTGACCACTGAAATGGATATGTCAACCTTGCTTAGAGTCAAAATATTTTTGTGGTCCCAAGGTTTGACTTTATCATGTTTCCACTTATAAAACATTGAAATATTTGCGTTTTATGAAAGCCAATTTTGTTCAGATTGAAATGGAATTCATAGCTTTCACAATGTTGAGTAAAACCTGAGTTATGTCTTTCAAAAGTAATTGCCTGTGAAAGTCTAGTTTTGAGAAAACAGGTCATTTAAAAGCAACTATTTTAAGGGCTTCTTTCACAAAATAAGACATATGAACAAGTCTACAATTAGGCCCAATAATATACAGTGCATACCTCATAATTCAACATCAAAGGGACCCGGCTACTCATATCGAATGAAAAAAAAGTCAAAATGTGAGAAAAGCAAGCTATCAAGCAAACTGAAAAAAGAAGAGGGGTGGGGTGGGGGGGAAGTGTTTTCTTGCCATAGTATTCATTGTTAAGTATAACAGCGCTAACACAGTCTTCTTCCTCTCTGCTAGCTATGCATACACACATGAGTGATATCTAGTGGGGGATGCCTGCCCCTGCCACCCCCGCATATTGCAGTTAGGTCAGGGCCAAACACCTTTTTTCCTCTCCTGCGCACTCCCCAAAGCTCATCATCCCCACAGTGACTCAATCTCAATGATTAGTCTGCGCCATCGGGCACATTAATTTTACTGCAAGAGGCCTTCAAGTAAAAGCATTTTGGTTTAGTTTGATCTGAAAACTGGATGGGAACTGTCCAATTAAGAGAAATAAGCCAAGCAGCATATTATTTTGGGCAAAAATCTGTTAGTAAGGAGTAAGAGAAAATTATTTGAGAAATTTTTTACATGTGTCCAATTTTAAAAGGGAATTGTCAATTGTGAGATGTCGAATTAAGTGGAGAGCACTGAACTCATTTACAAAAAAATTGGTGAGTGAAAAAAAAAACAAAGCAAGCCTACTAAAAATATGAGTCTGTGCAAGTCACACAAACATTAACACCTATATCTTCTCTTTCTTTTCTGTTTTGAAAAGAAATGATCTAAAATATATTTTGGTAATAACTAGTGCCCCTAATTAAAGGCCATGTGAAAAAAAACTTAAAGAATCATGCACAAATTTTTGAGGATCACCAAAGTAGTATTATCTTCCTGAATGTGCCAAAATGAAGAGTACATATCAGTGCATTGCCATAACCCAAATGAAGAGCAGTATCACCATAGACTTGGGATTGAAAATACTGCTCTTTATTTGGTTATAGCAGTGCAGTCATAACAGTTCTAAAATTCCCTCATAAAAATTACTTTGGAGAATGATCATTTAAACTCATTTTTGTCAGCAAAAGTATGACACAATATAATAAATTTAAAACAGAAATAGAAGTTGAAATTGAAGTTCATGGTGCATTTTACTGCAGTAATTATCGTCTAAATGCACAGCCTGTAACCCCACACTCAGCCTCATGCACTGCTCCATTTTCCCGATAGATTTTTTATTCTACAATTTATGCCCCTATACGCACTCTGAATTTGCTTAAGTGTATGCCTTTAATTCATGCCAAAGTTAGGGTGTTGATCTCATTGCCCTTATATAATGTTAAAGCACATGATGAAAGACCCATTGCTCATTGTCAGCAGCATAACAAATGTGCAAACAAATGGTAAGCTGTTGAACAGAGGGGCTTAATCAGATCTAGTCATAATCCGGGCCTAGCCTAGATTTACTTGTGGGGTGAGAGGACACATTTAGCCTCACTTATTCATCCATATCATTCACTGTCAGTGAGTTAATTAAGTCACATAACAGGCATGCGGAAAGAGACCATCTACTGTTGGCCACCTGAGGGTCAATGAAAGAGCAGCCTATAACAGAGATGGGCACAACTTCCCCCCAAAAAATCCTGAGGTAGTCGTATGTATGTATGTATACATACATACAATATATATATAGAGTCAGTAGGAAAAAAAATCCGGAATTCAGGAAAAATCCTGAGAATGCCCATCTCTGCTATAAGATAACAAAACATCAAAATCACCATATAAGCTGACATCCTAATTGCCTGGCCTCCTTCATCTACCCCTTCTTTTCTTTTCCAATGCCGAGGTATTTATTGCAGTAACTTGGTTGCTTGTTCTTGATCACTTTAACAAAGTAACTAAAAGATAACAACTATGAATATGTACCATCATCATAGCTTCATTCTCCACTTCAGTCAGTGATAATGATTGACTGAACAATGCAGTTCTGATCAAAATTGCACCAGATTTATATAAAAAAAATTTGGAAGTTATCTAACTGTCAATGTCAGTCCTTAAAGCTGCCCTATTTAGTCTATAGACTTAACACTGCTTATACTGCACTTTATCTGACTACAGCAATGGTAAAACTGCTCTTTTAAGGGAACTCAAAAACTGTCCTTTTCAGGGCAAAAAGAAAAAAAAAACAAACCTAAAATGAAATCTTTTATACGGCTAATGATAATCCCCAGCCAGTTGAAATGCAGAGCTGAAAACTGTTTTCCATGTCTTAGATGCAAAAACGGCCCAACACGCGTGCCCATGTATTACCCTAAAGTGAGGAACCATCACTCACAACTAAAAGAAATGATGTAATTTCCTCTATTTACCTTAAGGGCCTTCCCGAGCAGCCTGCCTTTTAGCGATAAAAACTACAATTTAAACAATTAAAAGCATCAGGCATAAGAACAATAGAGGAGGGCCTTTTCAAGCACTGTGCGTTTAGAGGGTACTACTGCAATTTAAACAACTATGAGGCATACCAACAATACAAGACTAATTTTCATTTCAAACCAAAATCTGCATTTAAAACAATCATGTATTCTTTAAAATGATCACTCACCTTTTTTGTTTTGCAGAGGTTAAAAAAGGCACAAGAGTACATGCAAAATGGATAAAAGTTTACAATAGCAAATTAGTTTAAATGACTATAAAAAGGACCTATTTTGATGACATATTACAATAATATTTTTTAACGTCCAGGAAAAACCGACATGGAACATTCTTTATCTCTTCTGCCATGAAACATATCCTTTCCTTCTTTTCCACTTCTTGAAAAAAATCATACTATAAGCACTTCTACAATCTGTAACTGATAGATTTTTTATATGTGTAACAAAGCCAATGTTCTTGCAATTAATACCAAAATTAAACACTTAACCTGCACATAACTTTTAGGAGCTATTTATAGAACTGGTATAAGGGTAAATGTCTTGAGACCAATGTGACTGAATTGGAAGTTGCATTTAAAAAAAACATTTTAAACCATTGAAACAGCCTGTAAATTCTTTCTGTGATGTTTGCAATGGTCAAAACTAGGTAGAGCTATGTTGACTCTGAGCCAAGATATGGTGTTTTTAATCGATTGGGAAAAGCACTTCAAAGAAGGAAAAAATAAATATTAATTCTTTTTTTTTTTCTCAAAAATGTTATTATACTCATTATGTTCTCAAGACAAATGTTTATTAAATTCTGTCTGGGTTTGACGAATAAAGCCAACCTTAGGAAATAAAGGAAAGATTTATCATGGCCTACTTACAGTAAAGAACTACCATCTTGCACACCTATTAGACAATACACCCCTCAAGGCCAAAATTAATATTTAACTTTCACCTACAGGATCAATGTAATTCTGTGCAAAATGAGTGGTCCTTTTCAGGTTTAAAATAACAAATAATTTGATATACAAAGGCTTATCAGTATTAAATGTTTTGATTTAAAACAACTTATCCCTTTCTCTCAAATTGAAAATGCAAACAATTATCATTAAACAAGTACATTTAGATGACAGGTACATCAGATCTTTGAAGTGTTTATTTTGCCAATAGGCACTTCAGAGATTTAAAGTACCGGACGTCAATATGTGACAACTGATGTTCATATTCAAAAATGTGTGCCCTTCAATATTAGAGAAACCTTCACCAGAGTTCACAAAGAATGCATCCACTAGTCTAGACAGGAAAGTGGAAGCATTAAGGCAGGGCTGGAAATATGACAACTCTGAATCTGAGCCCAGAGTTTGTAATTATAGTCCTACTGAACATTCAGCTATGTATATTTATCAAGCAGTATTAGTTAAGACTCTAAGAAAGGCTCATGTATTAACAACATACATTCTCTAACACAAACATATACCTGTCATAAAGACTGCTCCACTGTCATGATGACAAATATAACATTCACTATAGTAAAGGCAATGACTATGATACTGATCACAATAATGATGGGGGTGCTGGACTGGTGGTGGTGCCGATGCTGCAATTGTTGCTGCTGTTGCTGCCTAAGATCGAGGCTGGCGTAACATCATGCATTGCCATTCTGTTTCTGAGCAACATAGTCATTGTAGGCAATGGTTATCTTCTCACTGCGGTAACGCGTGAGTCGTATAGACTTGCGCACTTCTGGTGTAATTGGTCCCTTAAAGCCTCCCTTGCGGAGAAGAGAGTCTATGGTCTGGATTTTGTCCCAACCTAAAAAATTAAGTGAAAGAAATGGGGTGTTAAGGGTACTCTTTTCAGCCTGAGAAAGCTTAAATTTTGCACAAATAATTGCTATAAAAATAATAATCAAACATAATTAGGTAATATCCTTTGAGTTGAAATTAAAAACGTTATTCATAATAAAAGTCTTCAAAAAAAAACAAAAAACTGTCTTACCTGTCTTAAAGAGTTTTATTTACTTTATCCTAAAACAAAGAACATTTTTCAAACACAAAGTCAAAATCAAGAGTAAAAAACCTTAACTTTTTTTGGACTCACTAAAAGTACAGATTTTGAATCAATTGATCTATATATCAAATTGTTACCACAAATAGCATCATGACATAGAAAAAAACATATGTGTTAGTGATAAACTAGCTCAACTACATGTACATAGAGTGGAACATATTGTCAGGAGCAACAATAAAGTGAACTGTGCTTTCATGATTGAGCTTGCATTAGATCTGAGAACATATGTTTTTTAAGGTGCTGAAGATGTCCATGGAATGTTTCTTTTAAAAATTGAATTTGTGTGTGTGTGTTTACACCTTCAACAACTCTACTTCTTTTCATTATTGAAACAATCTTATAACGCTTTCTGCCCATTTGCCTTGACACTTTGAGCAAAAAATTATCATAATCCTTCTCCTTACTGTCACATTTTTCTCTAAGAAAAAAAATTTAAATGTCAATATCTTTGCATAGAAATATAGTTCCTGGTTGTATGAATGATTCAAAATATTTCAAAATGCTATTTGGGACTCATTGCAACTGGTCTCCAGATACCCTTGCTTTTTTTTTTTAGGATTGTATGTACCAAATTCTTTCTTATTACATATCAAATACCATCTTCCCAGACATTGCAATCATACTTTTTATTCTTCATTTGTATCTTTAAATATTCAGTCCTTTCACACCAACTCTTTTGAAGCTCACTTTCTACGAACACCACTGTGAATACCTAATAAGGCTTTCATACTTCTAAAAATTAAAAACAAGTATTCGATTCACACATTTTTAAAAATATTCTCATTTTAGACTTGCTGAAACAATCTTGTGCTACATGCTCATACTAAAAGACTGTGACAAAACACAGGCATGGTGCAGTTCAGCAGTGGTAATTGTAATTCAGTGTACTATACAAATAAAACTCAGGCCTGCCAACCTCAAAAATATGTTTTCAGGGACACACACGCACGCATGCGCACAAAAAAAAACCAGAAAGACAGCATTTTAGTGCTTAACAAACAACTTAAAGTTTCAAGATTCAAATGCAACCAGATTATACAGTACAATCCCTTTTCTAGGTTCAATCAATTCAGTCAAGAGATTAATAAAGAAAAAGTGACTGCCAGAGCTAACTGGTTTGATGTCATAACAACAGTTGGTAAGATCCAGAATTGGGTATATGTAAGCAGCCAGCAATTGATAGTGGTGCAAGAAGAAACAGTTATGATGAGGCCATCGCAATGCCTGATTCTCAGGTTGGCAGGATACAAAACTCGTAGTGTAGGTAGCTAGACAGTTTGAAGCCATGCTAGTCCAAGTAAAAACTGGTTTGATGCACTTGGATGGTTGAAAATGTGTCCAACATTTTGTCTGTGATCATAATCCATGAGGTGATCTATCCAGCAATGTGCCTCTCTTGCTTTTCATTTTCTTTGATGTAATTATGAGTCAAATCCATAATATGATTAAGTTCTATTCACTATGATCACTTAAGTGTTCTTTATCCTGAATATAGAGACAGATTAAAATTTTTTTTTTTTTATTATTTTCAATTGCAATTTTGGCCAGGCTAATCCTTTAAAACATTTTTACAGTGCTTTGGCTGTCCTTAGTGATATATGCGCTTGGTTATTTGAAAGTGTCTCTATGTAAACCAGTGAAATAACTAATGAATTATACATCTGCCTTGATTTATATTTAGACTTATAAATGAGGACAAGACAATGTTTTTTTGTTGTCAACAATAGATCAAGATAAAATTTTTGATAGTAAATATCAGGATTTTTTAATTAAGTAACTCAGAAGAGAGGTGAGAAGGCCAATATTTAACAAGACATCCTTTGGATAAATAAGTATCATTATAAGGTGTATTGATATAAACGAAAACAGAAACTAAAAGAAAAGTACCTTTATTTGCGTAAGAGCCGTATAAATGAGAAAAGTAAAAATCGGGATTAATTTTTGTCCTGCACAGCGTAGCATTTCGTCTTAAAAGTTATATTTTAGTTCATGCGGCCGAGCCAAGCATCCCCTTAACCTCCTGTGAACTTAGGCGACTGAGACTTTGTTATAATGCACCGGCCGCACCTGGGGTCATCAATCAGGGCCGGTACCAGGC
>BLXT01000055.1:4510972-4523446 GCA_019648995.1 Plakobranchus ocellatus | reverse complement strand
CAGACAGGACCCACATTTTTGTAAAAATGTGGAAATGCACTGTTTGTGGTCTTAATAAAGTTGTTCCTATACAGAGGCATGTATGAAAACCAAAGTAAGGGTAATGAAAACATATAAATATGATCCACCTTTTGGTTAATCGGCCAATATTCCTGATCTTCTTGATTTTTATTGTCAGTGAAAAAGATATTAATTTTTTTTTGAATGAATAATAATATTGCATTATAATAAGGCTTGAGATAAAAAAAAAAAAAAAACATCTTCAGAATACCATTCACATTTCAGTTTTGCAGAAAATTTGTGAAAAGCTCATCTTATTTGGCAGCATGTTGTGCTTAGCAGTTGCAAAAAAAAGAAGATCGCCTATTTTAAAAAGCATAGCGGAAAATTTGGAGACATTACTAGAAATTTATGTAGTTGATCTCATAATCTATCATTACTCAAAATTAAAATAAAATGCAACATTTCAATGCCAGGCCTTAAATGATTTCTTTAATAATTTGATCCTTTCTTGGCATGTTTCCCAGATGATATTTTGATTTGACAAAATTGGCAAGTGTTGAGAGAGAAACGATTTGTTTGCCATTATTTGCTAAGAATAATGCTAGGATTCTGCTGTAGAGTGCACATGGGATAATTATTTTGTGGAAAGACCACACACATTTTTAACATTCAGGGACAAATATGAGTTACGAGTATTCATTCAAGTTTGTCAATTATTCCTACAGGCAGAGGCATACATTCTGCTGGTATAAATTTTGATGAGACATTTTGAATGAATGCAACCTTCAGTTGTGTCATTTGCATAAAACAGCATATTTCCCTCTGTAAAATGTAAGAAGTTAATTGGAAAGTGACGCAGGTGGCCAAAAAATCATTTTAAAAAAATTTAAAAGTTAACCCATCGACAGAATCTTTTATAAAATATGATCTGACCTGACTGAAAGAAACAGGTATTTATCCTTAATAAGTTATTCATTTAAAAATTATCACTCCACACTTTGGTATTAGTTCACCATAATCTATATATATTTAAAGGGCTCTTGAGATACTGCAACATTGTGTCAAATCTGTGTTAGGCCAAAGTCACAACACAGGTTGCCCTTGCTCAACCAACAACCAATTATCAGAAGACGATGTTCTTCTGACAGTGTATACACTACAGTCTGCAGTTTGTCTATGACTGAATTTTGATTTCTGATGTAAATCTAACAGTCTTCTCACTTAATTTTGCACAAAAGATAGTCACATATATATCCATGTAATAAAGTCTAAAGATCTTCATAAAACTGTCCTCCTTACATTGGCAGGTACAGGAAGAGGCTGATGTTCAGCTGGAGGCTTTTTTTTTTGGTAGAGATAGACATAGAAGTTAAGGCAAGCAATGGTTTACTGCATCCATCTTTAACCCTTTGGAAATTTTCTGGCCAATATCTTGGCCTGATGGTCTCTAGATAAAAACAGCATAGGCTATTGTATTGGCAATTTCGCTATTATATGAATGGAAATTTAGAATCTCCAGTTTAACCCTATCCGTACGTGTGGGGCAATTTTGTTACCCCAAGGCTTGTTTTTAATCTTTTTAAAATACTTAAAATAGGAATTTTTCTTTCAGCTGTTAAGTATTCCTCAAAAATTCAATTTGGCAAATGATTACATAATAATGATTGACAGAAAATCAATATTGAACTGACCTGAGGTCATTTCCGAAACCCTCCATTATTTTTTACGATGTAAAGTATGGGGTAATTTTGTTACCCCCGACGTACAGATAGGTATATAACGATTTTTTACTATTTGATATGGGGGCACACAGTTACCCCACACGTACGGATTCGAATATTTTGCTATCAAAATGTGGGGGCACTCAGGTTACCCCCTACGTACGGATACGATAATAAAACACCTTGTACGGATAGGGTTAAAATAAGCTTACACAAATTTTCTAATTTTGGGCTGGTTGCTCTAAAATTGGGAAGAACCAAAAGGTTTGAAGTGCTACGAAAATGAAAAAGAAAACGATTCTTGTTCAAGATGATTGTGAGCAAATGCAGAATCAGGACAAAATATTCTCAGATAAGTGGAGTAGGCTTAGATTTGTAAAAGCCCTAAAAGAAAATTTCACACTAGCTTTGAATATCCCTGTAGTCATGTGCACAAGAAAATTGCAGCTTGAGGCAATTTATTCTGTTGAAAGAAATCCTGGTTACATCTGATCTACATTCCATCTGGTATGTATCTAAACCCTTGATTTGTTACTACATGTACCGTATCTTTAATATAGCCTCTAGTCTTAATGTAGATTATCGATTGATCAACATCAGTTTTCTTCTCCAGATTAGATTTTAGTGGCATGAAAATAAAGAAACTTTCAGGCTCAAGAGAGACTAAATCAGATGTAGATTCTAGGCGTTTAGCCATATGTGGATAATCTTTCATCTATTTAGTCTTTAAATTTAGGTAGTAAAGAAAGAAAATTAAATTTTTTAGGCTTATCTTTGAGCAGATATTTTGTTGTATTATTATGTAAGAGTGCTAAGAGCATGATGGGCACTGCTTGTCATAAAAGCGTCTTGGTACTTCCCTCACCCATGAGAAAATGTGACAAGCAGTAATGTGCACCGTAAAGGAAGCAAAGAGGTTAAGTAGAGCTGTGGGTTGGCAGAGATTACATTTCGGAATGAGCCCAATTTAATTCTTGAATGCATTTATTTTACAGATTGAAAACAACCAGCACTCTAAAAAACAGAAATAAAATCATGAGTAATAACATGAAGTCTGATGTAAATGAAGATACTTTTCTGCGTAAGTTGGCACCAAGTCATGAGCAAAAATTATCAAGCATACTAGACACTCAGGATTCATGGGAAGTTGTAGTGGCCAGAATTCCTACAAATCCAGATCTTCTTTTCAACCCACATGAAGAATGGAAACCAAGGTATGTAATGTATAAAGAAAATTTCATAGAAATAAAACTTGAAATATAATGAGATATTTATAAATGTCTGGTACTTTTACATACTTGATGAAGCCAAGGTCTCTTTAAATTAGAGGCTGCCTAAAAACATTTAAAAATATATACACATTGTCAAAGATTGGATATGAAACAGTTCACTGACAAAACCATCAGAATCTCCAATGATGATTAAAAATATATGTGTTTGGGCTCACTTTTATCATTATCCATTAATGTGCACAGAGGGTGTAATAAAATCTCATGTATTCTCGCATAGTTATGTCAGTGCATGATCATAAGCCTTCTTCCTTCTCCTCTCTTATTTTTTTACTATCGCTAAAGGAAAAGGGAACTTCATATTCCTTGTTGATCCCAGGTCTTGTTAGTCTGAGCCCACTGAAATTCAGTTTCATTTATTTCATAATTGCCCCTCTCTTCAAACAATTTTTGTTGTTGTTATTTGCTTATTATTAATTACAAAAAGATATTCTCATAACCTTTAAACTTAACCATATATACTGACATGGCATTTTTACTCCCTTTTTGCAGCGCGTGTTCAAATTTGAAGTACTTATCAAGAAAGAGAACTCTTTCTTATATAGCATGGAAGATCAGTAACAAAATGCTAAATTTTTAAGTAATTTAAAAAAAAAACAAAAACATTTCTGTTTTACTTTCAATGTCTCTTTGCACAGCTCCTCACTTCATCTTGACTAATTAAACTTGACACCTTTTATGGCCTAGCAGTCTGCATCATGTTGTTTTAATTTGATCTCAATCTCATATAGATGTTCGGCATCATGTTACTCTGCACTCTGTGTATCCATTGAGAGAGATTACTGATCTTGATATTATGTCAGTATTTGGGAATATCATGTGTCATGACATAAGGAGTAGAAGTCCAAAATTCTTTACCTTCACCTCTCCTCTGTCATCTGTATAAATTTTCAAAATTTTATGCAATCTTTGAATGTAAATAGATTTAGGTAAGAAATCTTTGTTTCTGATAAGTAATAAATTGAGCAATGGTTGAGAGAGTCTACAGGAGATGATTTCATTAAATATTGTTCTGAGAGTCAAAAAAAGAATGCCTGGATCAAAGAGACCAAAAAAGTTGATATAGAGATGCTACTACTAGCAAAAACATTGCAATGTATAAAGATGATTTCTTTACCAAATAGCAGAAAAAATTGAGATGCTTTATACATGGCAATATGCAGAAGGTCAACATAAGCAATGTCTATATAATAAGTGGAGTGACTGTATTTCTAACGTCAACACAATCCTTACCATACAAAAGTTTCTGACAAACATATGCAGCTGAGAACCCTCCTGTTACTAGCATGCCAACCAACTACCTAACATTTAGTCCAAGGAGCAAAACCCAATCAATACGGGCGCTTCCCCACTCACAAAGGTCATGGGGGCACAGGTTATAAAATTTTATGAATAGCATTGCAGTGCCTGCTCGGAAATTTAAGATTTTTCCACAAATTTGAAATATAGTGCAATTATTGTTTTCAATTGTGAAGCATGCAGTAAAAAAATAGCTGTCTTTTCTGATGCACTCGTGTGTTATCATTTACTTACAAGCACTTTAAAAAAGCGATTTAATTCAATGATAGAAAAAAATGTGCTCGTTGATAGAAATTTTTGTAACTTTAAATGCAGCTAGTGATTGTCTTAAGAATATGTATAAATGAAAGACCAAAGAATTGGGATTAAAATACTGTAAGATCCACCTTCAAATGTAACACAAGAAGTTCAGTAGGTTGTTTTCATTCAGACACTCTTCATGAAAGATGCCCCTGTAATGTGTGGTGGTTAACTGGACTCGGATGTGCATTTGTCTTGTGTTTGCAGGTGGCTTTCAAATGTCGTAATGAAAATTTTGATAGAAGATGTTTGTTTCTGGCATGGCTAATAATAAAAATGATTGTTGGAGGTGAGAATGCAGCGTGTAAATGGCAAAATTAATCCTACAAAAAGTGGTTTGTCTCAAAAGATTTTTTACACTTTGTTATACATCAAAGAGATCTGTTAATGTGAGCTTGTGAGGTCTTAGTGCAGCACAAGATTTGTAGGCTTTTCTGTAAAATTGATATCTCCATAGTGAGGGACATTTTTGGTTACCCCATGTCGCAAACCTCTTGCTTGCCGTGTGTTCTCTTTTGGCTATGTAGAATGAAACATAATCTACTTCTTGTTCACCTTAAAAGAGCATACCAAATCTGTGTGCCCTAATCCAGTTATATATCTCTACAGCATTAAATTATATCTCCAACATGTGAAGCTTTTGCTTTTTTTATTTGTTCTCGATTTAAGCACCATCTAGCAATAGTCTGCAAGTTGTGTAATCCATCAATGTGTGAGTGTAAGTGTTTCATCATGTCTGATCAACAACAAAAAGCAAGGGAAATATATGTGAATCACAAATGGCACATAAATGCCAAGCTTATTGATCTGGGAAAGCTTTACATTATGTGTATTATTAAGATATATAATATGCTATTAATTCATAATTCGACCAAGAAATATTTAGCAACTTTAATTTGAGCATTTGAAGCCCATTTGTAGAAAATTAAGTTTAACTTATTCTGGACGTATGCCAATATATAGATGCTAATTTTCACCCCCATCCGGATGTATGCTGATATATTGGCACTGAAGGATCTCACTATTCTTGTTTCTTAGGAATGAAATACATCTGCATCCCCCCCCCAAAAAAAAATCCATCTTGTAAGACTTAAAGCAGCACAGCTCCTTCACTTTCTTACATTAGCAATTTCTGTTTAAGATATTGAAACTGCTATCTAAATTTGAAATAAAAAAAAGAAAAATCACAAGCTGCAAGCTCTGACAATTAGGCATAAATTATTGCGCTCACTTATAAAAAACTTCTGAAACCACAATCAAGACTTGATGAAAAAGAGTTGATAAAATCTGTATCTTTCAACAAATTTCATTGTAATATTGACCAAATGAAGTAGCAAAATTTGAAGAACAAGAACATAACAATTCACTCCATAGATTAAATATTAAGAGAGAAAGAATAAATCGAAGAATAAATTTTAATCAGACCAGTGATCTCCCCTGGCTTTCCTTACTGGCAGGGTCATAAATCAGAAGATATCTCTTTGAGAAGTAACTGGGCTTCACTTTTGAGAGGTTATCAAGTGGGAATTTTCACATCCTCCGCTGCTAAAAGCAACACACACATATATATATATATATATATATATATATATATATATATATAATATATATATAGAAAAACGAAACATTCAGTTTTGTGGTGGATTTCGTTGATGTGTTATAAACTCAATCACGGCAACATTGTTTGAAACAAACATCTTGTCTCTAATTCTCAGTTCCAACCATGTTTTTTAACATATGCTTTTTTTGTAGGCTTTAAGTCTTGAAGTCATACAAATTTATATGAACGGATTAGCCTTTGTATGCAATGGATTGAAGAATATCAAAACAATCTTGGCAATTGCTATTATTTTAGACATCAAAGGGCATTACTTTTCAGATTTAAAGATAGATTTAAAGTTTTATCAACTTATAACTTCTTTCAACATATTTGCTCTGAATGCTTCTGCCTGAAAATGAATTATGAAAAAGTTTATATTTGTTATTGATTCAGATGTTTTTCTTTCTTTAATATCTATCTGAAGATACAATACATCCCACGTTTTCACATTCAAGTCCATGGGTGGCAGTCCAACGAGGAATCTGTTGACAAACTGGGGGACGAAGAATATCAGACTTAAACACCTGATCCAGGTACACAATGTCACATTTTTTGTTATTTTACTGATATATTTTCTTGGACTATGAATTTAGCATCTTTGCTGAACTAGGCTAGGTTTCAAAAGTTAATTCATGCATAGCTAGCTAACAGGCCTGATTGTAACTTATGTGGCACCATTCTACTCCTCTTGTAGTCAAGAAGTAGGAAGCATTCAGTTTACACCCGGATCTTGAGTCCTAATCACCTCACAATTTTGCAGAATCTTGCCTGTAAAGTAGGCAGGTAGAACACACATACATACATTCACAGAAGAACCGCATTGCCTTCTCTGTAGCCAGGAAAAGTGCTTCTCATTATTGAAAATTGAAAAGATGATTTCTAATAAACCAGAGTCTCCCATGACACTTCAATTCAGTTGATATGTTTTTTATCACTAATAGAGGGAATTTCTATCACACTTAAATTAAATATATATATTTTATACCTTTTAAAGGAATAATTTGAGAAAATCAACCCACTTTAAAATATCTAAGAATTTGAACTATCCTGATTGAAAATATGTTGGAACTTGAACTCTTTATACTCATTATTTATTGATCTATGTTCTATGTTGATTGACTTTCAAGATTATATTAATATTGTAGCCAATCATGCTTTTATTCTCAAATTGAAAAATTATTCATGTCATTTTGTCACAGGTTTTGAGACTCACTAAGCTTCACCATGCTGCTGACTTTATTGAGAGGGATGTTTTACACAAAACCCTGGCATGTCAAGCATTTTCTGGAGTTATTGGTGCTTGTGGGGAGAAAAGTTTAGATAATTTTTCAACAGATGAATCCTCAAACAATAAGGGGCTGCATGAACTTTACCCCCAAAATGGAGAGCTACACCAAGAAAGTAGCACAATCCATGGTGCTACCTTACAGCAGGATTTTAATAATCAAATTAATAGTGCCACTCCAGTAGAGAGTCTGGGCAGTTTCAGGATAAAGGATCTCGGGCACATGATGCCACAGAATTTCTTGGAAGGTATCCAGAGAGACAGTAAAGTGGACTGCGAGTTAGAGTCCAGATGTGATGCAATTGTAGCAAGCACAGTGCAGGCTGATCGAAGTTGGGCTTCTGTTGGGAGAGAGAACAATAGAAATGGGAATTCGTATTGCAGGTAGACGACATGGGAGCACATTTTTTAAAATTAACTATTACATGTAATTTTTCTCGCTTAAATGAAAAATGTGTTGTCTCCTCATTTGCCTTTTTTTATAAAATCAGGTTGGAATGAATCAAAAGTCACACTAGTAAAAAAGTGGCAGCTTAAAAAAAAGTTCAATATAATTATAAATCCAGCCTTAAAAGTAAAGTTCATTTAAAAAATTTTTCGAGATAGCCTAAGTTAATCAGGCTTGAGTCCTATTTCAGATTTTATCAAGTTATAGTATCAACATGACGTGTGCTCAGAAGTTTAAATCGGAAGAGGGGTAAGGTGAAGAAAAATAATAATGATGATGAACATCCATTTTTTTGACAAATTTCATAGATGTGAACTACTTGAACTTTGCTAACTTTGTGGCTTTATTTTCTGCACCAAAGAATTACTTCATGAAGTTTTTATAATAAAGGGACGCATAAATATGAGTAAGTTTGAATAAGACAAAAATCATAATCTTCACACACTTGCACCTTTAGCGATACTGATGCAGGAAGCCTAAAAATTTCTCTGAGTCATTTCTGCACAGGTTATGGGAAGCATCAAAAGAATTCTTCCACCCTAATTAAATCCTGCAAATGCTGTGAGAATGGCGTTAGACGCTAGTTTTAGATCTTATCTAGTTTCAGTTTTAATCAAGAGTTTCGGAAGAAGTTTCTGGAAAGTTTTTTTATTTATGATTTTTTAAAAAGAAGGTCACACAACCTCAAGACTGCTAGATCTACTTATCAAGGAAGTTGCACACTCCAAACAAAGATCTAGATTTAGACCCAGAGCCTCTGTAAACTTTCTAACATTCAGTTCATTCAGTTTCTCAATCATATATTGCCAAAAAATGCCACAAAGTTGCCATTATCTTATTGATATGCTTTTGTTTACCTCATAAGCAGCTTTACCAAAAATTCTGTGGCCCCAAATTTACATATTTTCAAAATTAATTGCTTTCCTGTATGCAAAAATTTATTTGATTTTGGTTGATAAGTATAGATCCTTTTATAAAAAAAAAAAAAAAAAAAAAACCTGTGAAAATGCTGGCTCCAAGCACATGTGCGCCTCTAAAATATCTGCAGCCAAGTGAATTGATCAAAAGCAGTTTCAAAGCGCAAGTTCCATCTCATTTGGACTTATAGCAAGGTATACACATATTTGATTTATTTTTGGACATTTGAAAAGATAAAAACAGCCATTGACTTTTTCAATAATTTTCTCTCCTTTTCAGTGCCTCAGAGCAGTCAAAAGCTAACAGAAATACAACAGATTTACTTTCACATGGAGAGATTCTACAAGACTGCATCAAAGATCTCAAAGAAATGCGCTATGTCACTCTACAGAAAATTACAAGTATGCATTTTTCTAAAATTTGTAACTTGATAAAATTGGGCAAAAAAGCTGGCCATACAACAATTGTGTGTGGCTTTTTATAATTCAAGAGGGTTTAAATAGTTAGGTTAGGAAATCTTTCTGATTTTTGTATGAAAAAATGTTTTGATAACAAGAATTCTTCGCTTTCTTCCTCTGAGCTTTTCATAACCCAAATTATCTTTAATTAAAATTATTTGTGAAACCATGGGCCAAATAAAAAAATGTTCATGATATTTATCTATCAATGACATATTTCTTATCCTGCTTGAAACGCTACTGATTTTAATGTTTACTCCATTCAATTTGCAAGAGCAGTATACTAATATATTTTAAAAACAAACTATTCTATTTACTACCTTCTTCTAAATCAAGGATTCCAAGATTGTTATGTCAATCTTGTAATGACATAATCTCAGCTTTGTCAGCCCTCAACTGAATGAAAAGAAAACGTCATGTAAATGTGAATCTTCTTTATTGAAAGCTCATCACTTTGCTTTCAAATTTGCTCTAGCGCTATATTTGGTTCTACCTTTGTTTGGAAAACAGCTTTCTGCTGTAAATTAGTTGAAAATCCAGTAATGGATCTTGGGACAGCACTGACATCAGTGATGGAGTTAGAGGCCAGACTAAACAAGGGAAGTTCAACAGTCAATAATCAGTGCTTCTCGTTGTCCTCATTTCTGCAAATTTCCTCATTTTCAGTCTTTTGGGGAATTTTCATGCTAATAGTAATTGCAATGAATTGTCAAAAATATGCAAAAAAGGAAAATCTTGGTGACAAACATCTGAGGTGCAGTGAGGATGCCATTAGAGTGGCTGCCTGAGGATGGATGTCGTAGCACAATAGATATCAGCACAGAAATATGTAAGTTAATATCGGAAATTATCACACAGGGCTTCAAACTAAAAATCCTAACTTAAAAAGGAAGGAAACAGGCATGCAGGTAAGCTCTTTTTGTTTTAGAACTGATAAGAATATTTTCAAAGACAGCAGGTCAATACAAAAATGAAGTGTATATGAATAAGTAATTAATATGTTTTTATTGCTATATGTAATTTTGCAAAGCGACCAGGGTAAAAATGGGGGCCAATCAGATTGTTTCTCCATGTTTGGCAACTTAGAGAGCCAAAATAAATTGTTTACCATGGCTGGTCATGCAAGAAGAATCTTGACTTACTGAACTTGCCAAGCCTCATTCACCAAAGAAAGAAACAACATTGACAGAGGGTCTGAAATTATCGAGTGCCCTAGCTTGAATTAGGGTACACACAAATTCGTTACATATGTTCTTTCTTAGGAATTTTACACCTATTAAGGGCATATGCTGTCAAATAGGGTGAAAATTTTTATTTCTTTATTTTTGATGCCTTGGCTTTGTTGGTGTATGTGTTTGGATCAAATTAGACAACGGAAGGTGTAAAAATTTTTTTTGGATAAACTACGTAGTATATGGTGGCCATCTTGGATTTTTTAAATGTAAACAGTTTTTTGCATAAAATTTTTTTTTTTTTTACCAATTTCCCTAAAATTTGGCATGAAGCATCTAATAAGACACATAAACATTCTTATAGAAGGATTTTTGGATTCATAAATTTTTCTTATTACTGTGCATGAACAAAATTTAGCAAAATGACATCTTTCAAATTTCTCACAATTTTCCACACTTGAACAATGATCACTCCAAAATGAAAAATATTACAGCTAAACTACTCTATACGCTAGTGTAATAGGTATAAGTGTATGTTGTGTGAAAATTTCAAGTAATTTGGATTAAAAAAAAAAAAAAGTTAGATGGATTTTAGTGCAAAAAGGTCAATTTTGAGAAAATGGATAAAAAAGGTTTTTGAGTAGGAGGAAAAACATAGCACTCGCCTCTCCAAAAACTCAAATTATGACCTGAAAAAAATCGCTTTCATTATAATTTCCACCCTTTTACTTTCGAAAAATAATTGAGGAAGCCAAATATGCCGATTTCTAAAATTCAACCAAAACTCGCCCTGACATGAATATTTGACCGTACATGTCCTTAAATTATAAATTCAACAAATTAGGAAAAAAAAAACTAACAACAGCAACAACAACAACAACAACACCAGCAACAACAAAAAAAAACCCCATCAACCTGATTTTAGTGTTACAAGCACAAGAAATACTGTAATCAAAATAAGTCATGTAAAACTTAATTATCCCAAAATAACTTTTTTATTTTTTTTTTGCTCAGCTTAGGTTTTTGTGATTTTGACAACAAGAAGTAGTACTTAGGCCACGTGACATACTTTGCATGGAGAGATGTTACCAAGAAAGATGAAATTGTACTGGTGAGATCAGATAAGGAATAGAACTAACCAAGAAATTGGTATTAAAAGAGGACAGAGACCAAGATATAAAAAACATGGAGTTGGTTTGAGATGTTTGCCATGCAATGCTGACCATAGCAATTATGGTTTTTAGACAGCTTTTCTCTGTGGAGAATTGATATACTGCCCCTTTCTTAGAACATGCAGGGAAATTAATGTTGTTCAACTTGTATTGATATATTCTGTTTTTTTTGTTCCCTAAGCAGTATTGACATATTGCATATCTTTTTATTTGTGTGAACAGGATAAACTTCATTTTATTAACATATTTCATATTTATATACTGCATAGGTTATTGTGCTTTTTGCCTTGGGTCAAAAACATTAGGTTTCCTTTTTTTTGGTTTTTTTTTGCATTGACTATGAGTGCATACTAAACATGGACCATTTGGAAGTTCCTTCATTGATAAAAAATAAAAAAAAAATTTCTTAAAGATATTTTTTTCCTCAGATTGATTAAAGTCGAGTTGTGATTTTAGGCAAATAGTGACTTTTTCTGGATTGGACTGAGTAGTTTGAAAAGCACAATTAGGGTAGTTTAGGTTTCATGTGAACAGCAAGTGAAGAAGATTAGAAAATATCAAAGCCAATGGGACTCCTCTGTGTCAATATAACTAATTCAACGTCTTCATTATTGCATTTTTTTTCTCTTTGATTCTTTCGTTGAAAAGTTTTCCTAATTTCCTTTAATAACAAGATTGTAAATAGTTTCTAAGTAAAGACATGAATGAGTAAACAAACACAATAAATACATAGATTTTACAAAAGCAGAAAAAAGAAATATGAAGGTAAATATGGTTATTAATTTGACCACTGAAAATATCTGAGTGAA
>BLXT01000055.1:4492722-4507120 GCA_019648995.1 Plakobranchus ocellatus | reverse complement strand
TTATACTTAAATGTTATGGAATGTCTATGGTCGAGTATATAATTAAGGTGTAATACGTTTTATCCATGCGCATTAAATTGTATATTAGCATATTCCTGTGAGATTTTCTAAATGCCTGTGAGTAGAGGTGAATATTCCTGTGAGAACAATTTGGGGTTGGCAGGTCTGTGTGAATCTAAAGTACCATTATGCTTGGCTTCCTAGTTTATTCTGATTTACCCTCTCACTCTAGGATAATTCAATTCGATTACATAATGATGATTGACAGAAAATCAATATTGAACTGACCTAAGGTCATTTCCGAAACCCTCCATTACTTTTACTATGTAAAGTATCAGGTGATTTTGTTACCCCCGATGTACGGATAGGTATATAGTGATTTTTTTACTATATGTATGGAGGAACGCAGTCACTCCACATGTACAGATAATACTATATTGCTATTAAAATGTGAGGGCACTCAGTTACCCCCTACGTATGAATACAATAATAAAACACCTCGTACGGATAGGGATAAATGTTCTTCATATACTCTTATCTGTTGAAAGGTGCTTATTGCTTGTTTGTCATAATAAAGAGAGAAAAATTGTTTTCCAACCAGGCGCTTTATAAATCTTGTCACCCTCTTCACCTTAGCAAAATCATTAATATATTTCATTAGCAAAAAAGACTCCAAAAAGTTTGGAAATATAGCTTTTTACAACCGTGCGCCTTCCACCTGTGTGGAACTCCATCTTTGCATTTTGTGCAACAGTTCTTTCCTTTACAGATTGTGCATTAATATTTGCTGAAGGTTGATGAAGGTAGCAGTTTTGTGAGAACTCTCTTAATAACCATCTTGCATGTTTTGACAAAGTTTAAATGACTGGTCATCAGTTTGACTGTTTGCTCTGAATCCCACCTGATGTTCTGTGAACATGAATCTTTTAGCCATCAATACAAAACATCATTTATCAAGCGCTCACACTCTTTTCCTAAGTGCAGTGTTATTGTTAATGAAATTAGTTGAGAACTATCAGGATATTTGTCTTTTTTAAGAAGAATTGGTGTGATGCAGGCATTTTCTATGATCTTGAGAGATAGCCCTTTCCCCATGTGGTGTAAAACCAGTTGCAGGAGGACTGTTTTCTCAAAGGATCTCAGGTGCCTGATCATTTCATTATGAATTTTGTCAGGGTCAGAGAAATTTGGTAAAAACTATATTGGGTTTTCTGAAGTGTTTCTGTCTGCCTCTCCGCCTGGCATTGGTGTAGGGTTTATTTTTTTGTTTTTTCTTGACAGGTTGCCATGCTTTTCTTCCATCTTTGTGGAGGTTTATTGTTTTTTTTTAGCAAGAACAGTTATCAATGTGGCTTTGGCTACAGCTTTTTCTTTGCTATCTTGTTGTTGTGCAAGTATTTTTAGGGCTCTAGGGAACTGCTGTCAATGTAAATCTATTATTTGAATGTCTTCATAACAAAAGGGTTTATATTTCTTTTTATATATTTTTTTTTTGTGTCCTGGAGTCTGGGAACAAATGTAGTTGATTTCCTACTAAACTCATCGTTTTTCTTCAGTGCATACCCATTTAAATTAATTGTAATGACACTAAACTGTTCAGTAATGAAGGAGGACATTAGGTTACCAAATGCATATACTGACCATGTGAAGATTATCCGAATTAGAGTATATGTGGAAAGAGGAGGTAAACATTAATTCATGACAATTGTCTCATACCCTCACGCTTAAAAAAAAAAAGATTTATTTATTGATCTGAGACTCCCTAGAGACTCCCTAGTTCTGTTCTTTTTCTGTTTTTCTGTTTCAGACTCTGAGCAGTTTGAGGCACAAGAATCTGGTTCATCTTATGGCTTACAGCCATGATGGTTGCAGACGATGCCTTGTCTATGAATATATGATGAATGGATCATTGGAGGACAGACTTGCATGCAAAAACAACACTCTGCCCCTTTCTGCTGCCATCCGGATGGATATCATTAAAGGTACTGTCATATTATCTGTAAAGTAAAGTATCACATACAGTGGAACATGTTTAAACCGAAATTCTAGGGAATATGATTTCTATTTTGGTTTAAACATATTTTGGTTTAAGCATAGTGCATTGAATAAGTAAGATTAATAAAGGAGAGTAACTAGCTTCCGAAATATTAAGTTAAATCAATCCCACCCATCGCCACACCACAATGTTAATGAACATGCTTATCCACGAATCTTTCTCTCTTTTTTACCCATCTCTCTATCTCCTTTTCTTTCCTTTTTGCGCCTGTTATCGATGTAGAATAATAAAGCTTTCACAGTTTCATCATCGCCTAAATAAGTTTTCGGTCCTGAAGTCTCTAACTTTTACAATTCAATCATCACCTATGTTTACCGGTACTGAAGTTCTCAACAAGAGAGATGGCTTTATTACTGGCTGTGATGCAACAGTGTTTGCTTAGCTTAGCGTTGACGGGACCTAGACATGTAGGGAGTGTCTGGCTCGGTTCCGCTGCATAACCTAGTGGTGGAAGAGAAGGGATGGGCAGGTGTGTGCAGTAGACCTAGACCTAGCCAGGCCGTCTGTAGTGTGAGGTACTGTTTACAGTATTGGGTTTGTATGGAGTAATGCGAGAAAGAAAGGGAAGGGCAAGGTGGGTAAAAAAAATAATTGTTTTATGTGTCGGTCGGACAGTGACTGGGCTTTCCCAGTAGTTTTTATTTCGCTTTAGTGATAGTAAGGCAGCCAAGGCTTTCGGGTTTACCGCATGTTTAATAAGAAAGAATAAGAGGAAAAACGGAGAGCTCTTCAATTTCTTTTGGTTTAGCCGTTTTTTGGTTCAGGTGTGGTCTACTGTATTTAGAACAAGTAAAAGAATCAGAAGTAGGGGACTGGATTTTTTTGGGCACATGTCATTGTAACTTAGGTAATAACTTAGTTTGCCTTTTGTTTGTCATGCTTTACATGTGCCAAGTTTTACGTGACCTTGCTACCCAATTGGTCCTGGGTTGACACAGAGGAGAAGATAAAATTTGTTGGCCCAGACCAGGGATCAAATGTGGCACCTCTCATAATGAAAGTCATTAACACTTTATCTATTTTTTCATTGCTCATTCAGTTTTACCTTCAGAGAAAAATGTGCTGGTTGGATTTGTCTCTTTTCTTACACTCAAAACACAAGCAAGAAGTGGAGGTCGTTTTGTAAAATAAAAGTGTTTTATTTTTTGTTTTGTTTTGTGATCAGAGAATGTGTTTAATAACGAAATCAGCTTGAATCAATATTGATTTCTTTTTGTTTGAAGTGAATGATAATAAAAAAAACTAAAAATTGAGAACTAGTATTAGCAACCAAAATATAAATGTGTAAAATTTCTCTTAAAATGGATCTTGTAAATATTATCAGATAGCCAGCATATTAGCTATTATCTAACGAAAGAAATTTCTCAGAGAAAAAACGATTTTGCCAGTCTTTTTTTTTTATACTTTTTGCAGTCAAGTATTGTAACTTGTTTTCCTTAGTACTTGTATATCCTTTGACTCATTTGACCAATATGTATGAACTAAAAAAATGTACACTCGTTTTTGTTTGAATTTTTCATTATATTTTTTAAAATCAAACCATAATTAGTATTATAGCTTATTAGACCTATACTAAAAAATCTTTCTTCTCTTTGATTTTTTTACAGGCACAGCCAGAGGAATTGAATTTCTACACCAGAATCGTCTGATTCATCGAGACATCAAGAGTGCCAACATCCTGTTGGATAAGGATTGGACTCCTAAAGTAATTTCTTTTTCCATTCACAAGCAATAACTCTAGGGTATTTGAATTTTATCATTCTTTCAATAGGTATTTTTTATCATTATTTATCTTAATCCATATTGCGTCTTGTACATTATATTTAAATTTTTATTTTTTTGTAATGTAACTATGATCTGCCTCAGAAAAAGTTATATCAAAAGTGTTCTAATTGTTTTTTGTTATTGTCTTTTATTTTTATGATGAAATTGTTATGATGATATAGAAACAACTATGATTTTAATTAACCCCATAAATCTTCAAAACCATTTGTTTTAATGAACTTCTCGAGCTCCTACTAAATCTCAAGATAAGCAAGATAATGCCAGGTGATAAAGCACAACACATAAGATGAGTAATTATTTTTCAGTAGGAGCTTTGTCTTTATGAAATTGAGATATAGGAGTTTCTTGTTCACAGTTGCAAATTTGTAACTTTACTTATTTTTTTGATGTTATACAAATCTATTACAAAAAGTGAATAATTACCAATATGACACCCTCCCCCCTCCCGAAAAAAAAAAAAAAGGAAACAGTATTAAGGCCCAGCAAAAGGATCTGTTAAAGGACATGATGAAAGAATGTAATGAGAAGGTTCATGTACATAGGTGTTTTGTAAACACAACTATTAGCACAGCATAATTACTGACTGATAAATATCTAATGAGAAGGTATATGGGTATCCTGTAAGCACACACATTATCACAACCTAATGACAAAATGAAAGCTATTACTCTGCAAAAACTTATCCTGAAGCATATATCTTCACATTATCTTTGGTGCATAATTTTGTCTCGTATTTTTACAATCTTTTCATTATGATACATGAGATTGCATTATAATATGAATCCTCATCTTTTCTCATTTGAACAATTCCATACTTTCATCAAGTCATCATCTCACACAAGGCTAAGAACATGAGACTCAGCATGGGTTCCTCATTTCTTCTTTTCAAATTTAAGTAGACAACTCATGGTAGTCTACAGTGAAATTCTTAATTAATATTGACATTTAGGAAGTGATTTCACATGTCCATAATGTGTGATTATCTATTCACAACCCTCTCAATAAACAATGGAAAGTGCCTGTTCAAGATTGTAGTAAATGGCACTCCATCACATTCCATAAAATACAACGAGCATAACACTATCAAGTCCAAATTACTTTTACCTCCAGAAACATTAAAAGTACCAAATAAGGCCCATAAGAAATCCACTCTATGAACCGCCTGTTTCATGGCTGTTACATAATTATGTCTGGACACTTATCTATCTAATAATTATCCTCAGTAAATCTTATCTTAAATGTATCATTCCTGCATTTATATGATTATGGAACACATAACTTACGAATACAAATAATCTGTGATTTAAGATGATACATTAGCAATACTATTTAGATAAAATACTTTCAAACGTACAGTAAGTAACATATGACAAGTATACTCACTACAATGCTGTTGCCATAGATTGACTCACACTGTTTACTGCTGACTTAAATTTCACATTGGGTGGCTCAGATTTTGTTGCTCTCAAGATAAATGTATGCTAAGAAACTTCATTCACATCTAGAAATTAACTTCTATCCCTCCATTTCTCTCTATCATTCTCTCTCCTGCAAATAGCAGGGGTACAACTCCCAGCCTTACAAAGCTTTGAGATCTGAATGTTGATTCTAAAATATCTTATTGCCTGTAGCTATTGAGCAAAGCCCCAATGGAACAATTAATGAAAGAGATGAGAATCTCCTTATGTTATAAATCAGGTGACAATTAAATTGGTATCTACGATGCTCTCAACTCAGTGGCTTGCAGACACTCTGTAACTTTTAGTGTTAAAGCTTCTCATCAAGGTGACATCACTCTCTCTCCACCTTGCTTTCTCTTTTTCTCCTCTTTTTCTTTCATGCACTATCGTCCTGTTTAATTCTTCTTCTCTTGTCCCTTATTTTTTTTCTTCCTTTGTGAAATCTGGGGTAGAATTGATTTACCGTGCTGTGCAAGTCGTATTAGTTGACAAAATCATGTTGCCTTCCTTAAAGACATCTTTTACACTGTAGCCCTCGGGTTCTTAAAAAAATTGAGAGACCCACCACCACAGTATGGGCACCTTGTTTGCTGTGAGGTGCGATCCCTATGGGGGAGGGGTGGATCCTGGGGGTACAGGTAGTGACGGCCTGGAAATGGTGGCTATCATTCATCAACAAACCCTCTTAGCCGCTCCCTTAGATCAGAGGGCATTATTGACCCAAGTCAGATTGATTGTAGCTAAACTGGTAGCCAAACCATGAAATCTAGGAATTATTCAAGTACATGCACCAACATGTGGTAGTGAAGATTTAGAAGTAGAAAAGTTTTCATGAAGAAATAGAAAAAGCAAAGGGCTATTTAAAATCTGAGGACACCATGATAATAATGGGAGATTTCCATGCAATAGTTGGGGATGAAACAGAGGGGCAGGGACTGAAAATGAGTGTGGGAGTAAGCTAATTGAGTGGTGCCAAATCAATGATTTTACCATCACAAATACTTAATGTCAAAACCATGTTGAAATTGTTAGACAACAGTGGAGTTGAAAAACCCCAGTGATAGAAGTAAGAACAAAAATTATATTCTCATTCAGAAACGGTTTTGAAAACGCCCTCAAAACATCAAAATTACTGCTGGGAGCTAACTGTTATTCAGATCACATTCCAACCAGTCATGTATAAATTTCAGATAAAAGTTGAGAAATTAAAAGGCAAAGGCTAATCCTAAATTCTAAACGGACTTACTAAAATCTGATGAAAAACCCAGAGACAAATTGTTGTAGCTGTGTATAAAAAGTATGAGACTCTAAACAGTATCTCAGAAGTAGAAAAGCTATGGCCAGAAATGAAAAATTCACTTAATGAAGTCATCGAGAAAAACGTTCCCAAAAAAAGATACAAAAGAGATAAGAAATGGATAAACAAAGAAATCTCGATTTGATGGAAGAAAGGCACAAATGAAAAAATGGAAAAGCCAAATATAAAACCCGCACAAAAACATCAAGATGAAATGCAAAGTGACAAAAGAGAAATGTATAAATGCCAAAAAATAGGGCAAAAGCTAAATATAGACAGTAATTCATGCTTGCTAAAATTAAGGATGTCAGAAGTAAGAAAATCAAATGCAGTAGCCCTGGCTGCAGAATCAAAAGACAGAGCAATGCTATTGAAAGAAAAGTTAATACTAAACGAATTATCAGAATATGTTGAAGATCTTTTTAGAGATGATTGGTGCAAACACTGGCACCCTGGCCTGACAGAGGACCCGAAAGCGTGTGATCCCCTATTTTGTGGAATGGCTATACACACAGAAACCAAAAACCTCATTGATGAAAAAAAAAGAAAAGTTTAGTGGGTCCAACTATCCTTATAGAAGAGGTAGAGGCAGCAGTAAAGAAAATGAAAAGTGGAAAAGTGACTGGCCCAAATAACATACTAATAAAAATGATTACAGCATTATATAATCCAGGAAAAGATCTGACGACAAAACTTTTCATCACAACAATTGTGGTACAATTCTAAAAGATCTTTGTAAGTCTGTTTTTATTGTACTGACTAAAACATCAGGAGGAACAGAATGTGAACTTCATAGATCAATCAGTTTAAAGAGCCATTTGATAAAAATTGTGTTACGTTTTTTGATGTATAGATTGTTCAAGAGTGTAAGGACAGAAAGATCTGCAAAATTCACTTTGTCAATAATTATGGAAAGGTGTATAGAAATTCTAAGACCTTTGGCAAAGTAAAAATCTAGAGCTGTTTTATATGCTAGAAAAATTAGACATTGATGGGAAATATCTGAGAGTAGGCCTAATTAGAATTTTATTCTGGGATCAGACTGCATCTGTAACAATTGAGGGAGAACATAGTGATTTCAGATCCATCAAAACAAGTGTGAGGTAGGAATGTGTAATGTTTCCTGATCTTTTTAACCTACATAGGAAAATAATCATAAGGAATCTTGATGATATTTCAGGCTTAAAAATAAATGGAGAAAATCTTAACAATCTCAGGTGTGCAGGTGATACAGTTTGATGAATAACTCCAAAAACTTTAAGAACATTAATTTTGTTTTTGATAGTGACAGAATGGATCTGTCTTTTAATATGAAAAAAAAAAAATGGAATGTAGAGTCATTTTAAGAAATCCTCTTACCCAAAATGCAATCTCGTTAACAACAAAAGGGGAAAAAATACAAATACCTTGGTTACCTGATAACATTAGATGGTAGATGCACATGTGAAATAAGTAAAATAATAGCCATGGCCAAAGATCCATTCCAAAAAATGAAACTAGCATTGGCAAACAGAAATGTAAGTGAGAAAACCAAAAAAAAGGGTAATTAAAACATATGGTCAGTACTTTTGTATGGTAGTGGGTGTTGGACAATAAAAAAAGAAACAGAATGAAAACGAGAAGGAGTAGACATGTGGTTTATCAAAAGAATTATAAAAAGATCGTGGACAGAAAAAAAAAGTCCTATGAATTGGTACTGAAAGATGCTAATCTTGAGCGACCACTAATTAGAACCATTAAAGAGAGGCAATAACAATTTTTAAGTCATATTTGCTGACACAAGGGTTCAGAGGCAAACATAGTAGAGGTAGACAGAGAACAACTTTTATTGAATCCTAAGTCATGGGCAATTGGTAAGGGTAGCAACAAAAACTTTATGATATTAACTGAGAATAGGTTTGACTTGAGTGGAGGAACATTATTACCAATATATCTGTTCTAGACAAGGCACCTGAAGAAGAAGTGTCTTGAATCATCATAGAAAGCTTGTAAGTCACAATCCAAGTTCTACTGGGAATGTGCAAAACAAATAGAGGCAGTGCTAGACAAAGACTTAAGTTATATTTGGGAAAAGACTAGGATATATTGCAGGAATTTTATAGAACTTGTGTAGAGAAATGTATCTGAACATGCCTCTGACTGATTCTTATTTCCTTATATAGTTATATTGAAATTTACTGTAATCGCTATTGTGCACTTTCTGATAATTACTTTATTCAAATATGTTTGAACTAATTATTATGTACTTATGTAAACATATAACTTTTAATTTTTGTTAAAATGGTGTAAAGAAGCTTTGAGGAAAAAAGAAGAGGTGTCACATTGAATTTATAGGGTGAACTCTACACAAAAATATCTGAATCCTTTTAATGCTTACAAACAAAATTTACGTTCATAAATCACTCAGACTCTCTTAAATATCATTGGTAAAAAATATTGCTCATCCTCACAAAACTGAAACTGTAATTTAACAGGTTGGTGACTTTGCTACAGCCAGGATAACAGCATCAGGCATGACCACCAAGAAACTGCTCACTTCCAAGATTATTGGCACACATGTGTATTTTGCTCCAGAGGCTTATGCAGGCCACATACACATCGGTTTGGATACATTTAGCTTTGGTGTTGTTTTGCTAGAAGTGCTAACAGGTTAGTTGTAGTTGGTAGAAAAATTAATATTAATTTTACTTTATTATCTATTTCTTGTACACCAAAAATCAAGTTGTTATCTTATTTTAATTTTTCACAGTAACTACATGTGTCCTTATAAAGATATTTATGAACTCATGAGAAAGGAAAGACAATCAGCAACGATTAGACAGAATGTCAACCTGAGGCAGGAAATAAAAGAGTTCCTAACAATACATAAATGTATAATTGCGTTGAATTTCCTTTACTTGATTTTATATTGCCACCACCTTGTAATTGTAACCATAATTTGCCCTAACCATAAAGCAAGTGATAAATTGAATGACAGCCTGTAATCATTTTTAAAGCACATGTTTCATCTTTAACCAGTGACAGCGCTGACTTTTAATCCAGCTTAAATGAATTGATTGAGAACATTTTCTTACAGACCAAAGAGTATTCCTATGTCAGATTTGGAAGAAGTAGTCTAATAAAAAAAAAAGGCTTTAAGGTTATCTTGAAGTTATAACATAACTGCTGAAAAAAACAATTTGTCCAATTGTAATTTCTATACTTTATTTTTAAAATGTTGTCAGGTTTGCCAGTACTAGACCCAAACAGAAAAGAACATGACTTGAAAAGTTTTGTCCAGGATCACTGTGAGGAGCCTGATGATGATGATGATGATGACGAAGATGAAGAAGAAGACGGAATTCGGAAAAAGGAGCCAGGCACTATTTTTGATCTCCTTGACCATAAAGCAGGGCCCTGGAATCGAGAGATAGTTGAGCTGCTGTTTGCAATCTCAAATAAATGCCTGGAAACTTTGACAAGAAAAAGGGCCAAAATGAAGCAGATTATGAAGTGGTTAGATGCAGGGAAAATTTGCAATTAACTGTGCCACACATAGCTGCCTATTTTCATGACCTGTTCAGGACTGCCTCAAACTTTCACTTGACTTTTGCTTTATCTGAATAGGAGCCAAGTGATGGGGGTTACTCTCTTTGCCTGATGTCGGACATGGGCACTATGTGCGATTGGGGAGATCTTTATTTTTTTTTGGTGGGTCCACTGGGGGCTGAGAAAGGTCTGTGTTTGACACATGTGCTAGCTGTTTGGATGGGCTTGCTGCTCCCCTACAGTTGCAGCCACTGTCGCTGGGTGTGATGGTCTTGCACTTGAATTTGGAGTAGGATTTTGTATCATTGGGCCAGCCAGCAAGGTGGCCCATATTTTTTTTTTTGCTACTTATTAAAAAATTTTTTCTTAAAATACATTTTTTTTCTCTTTTCCCTCCATCAGTTTTCAAACGGTTGACAAGTGGCCTAATTTTAAAGAGAGAGAAAATTATATAATCTGATTTTGGAAGCAATTGCTTGTTCCGCATTTTGGTGTAAAGTTCAAAATCGTTTCATTTGAAGAAAATCTATACATTCTTTTTTTTATTACACATTTCTAAAGAAAGTCAAAATCACAGGAACGATGAAGCTGATACATATGACTTAAATAAATGTCACAATGACATCCCCACTGCAATTACTTTAAGGTGCAATTATTGAACTACATTGTGATTGTCCCAAAGCTCAAAAGCTGGCAAGATACTGCAATTTGAAGTTTGAGATGAGTAAAGGACTTCTGACAGCATTTATTCTCAAATGAACAGGACAAACTCTTTTTGTTATGTAAGAATTTATTTATTATTCACAGTTATTTGACTGTCTGTGTACCTGAGTGTGGTATGTTTGCTGGCTTTGGATGTGTAATACAAAGATGATATAAAATCATGATAGATTTATATAAATAAGTTATGCTAGGAGAAATTAATATAATATGGTACTTGGTAGACAAATCAGTATTACTCAATGTTAAAAAAAATGTTAAAATTATAGTTACTATGGGAACCCTTATCTTAACTTCTAGAAAGTAGGACAGGAAAGGAAGTTATCCATAAAATATTATGCATGTAGATTCTAATAAAATTGTGCAAGTCCAAAATCAGCAATTTATGGTCTTGTATCTTTAAAAGCCCTCAAGCAATGTCCATTCAATAAAGTGTTCAGAGCAAAATTTAATCTTTTAATGTCAAAAAATAGCTGTACCATTGTTCTCTGATGTGTTAAATAGAAATCACATACAATGAATGCTTTATTTAATTTTTGATTTGTGCACAGTTCATGAAAGACAGGTGTAAAATGTTTTTGTGAAGATTTGCATATCTTGATATATAAGCATGGTGCTTGTAAACTTCAAAGTGGTACTGATGTAGTACACAGATAACATCCACTTAGAGTACAGTACTACAGTACAGAACAATACAGTCAAAAGTACAGTCAAAGGCCACTCTGCCCTGCTCCAACCAGTTCTATTCTATACAGAAACATCAATGCAATTGCAACATATTAAACTGAGGCACTTTATATCTGAGCTGTTAGCTTTAATTGACATGTATATATTTGAGATATGAAACGGTTGATGTGTGAGCCACACTTTTTATTATTAAAAACAGCAAAACTAATACATTGAGAGCCATACGGCTGAACTTGTATTTCAAATGAACATAAATTCATAATAAAATCAGAGTTAGAAAAAATAAGACACAGCTAGATAATAAAGAAACACAAATTTAAATTAAAAATAATTAAACAATTTATTATTGTGCACAAAAGGATTTATACTTATTTAATTAGTAACAACTCAACACCTTGGAACCAAAACAGAAAAAGGAAGATGACTCCCACAGCCTGTGAATGGGAACTTCACAATTTCTAAGTTTCTTCAGAGAGCAAGAGTGTCTTGAATACTCTCTCAATTCTGCTCTGCAGTGTGGACTTTTGCTTAATTTCAATTCACTAGTTTATAAAGCAAAAATGCATCAGTTTTAAGCCCAGAATCTTCCCCTACCCCTAATGTAGGAGTAGGCTATCAATGAACAGTAGTATCTCCCAACATTCATCTTGGTCAACCCAAGTTCATACCTGTGGTCACATCACTGTCATGAGATTGCCTCATGGTGCTTGGATCCCTTATAATACAAATAATTTATTATACTTCTTCCCCTGAGAGCCTTAGAGATACTGCAAGCCAGAGAGATACCACCAGGCCTAAATTAGAGTGCACCGCGAACGGAGTCTTTGAACTAAAAAGAATTAACATAGAAACATTGAGTGACAATAATGGTATCAAATATGTCAATTTTTTTTCTTTGCACAAGAAAAGCAAATTTTCTTCACTGACTTAATAAGCTTTAAGTAGAACAGTATATATTGAGAATCCTCTTATGAATTGCAATTTATTTTTTATCACTTCTTTCAGCTCTCAAACTACGCCACAGTTTGAATTGATTATCTATATGTGAATCAAAAATTAATAATTCTATTGATGAAGCTAGTAAAGATGTATATCATAGTTTTTACTTAAGCTTATAAATTGCATCAATTTATCAAACTGAAAAGAGACTTCCTTTACAAAAATAGGAGTTTCATGACATTAGAATATTATTGTGCACAGGACAATATTTTAGCTACTTATGTGAATGGAACGTTTTTGTCATTATCTTTAAGTTTTTGTTCATTATTCTCATCTAATTTTTTAGGCCTCGTGCATTAAAATGGATAAAAAGAAAACTTATCTTGATACCGTGGTGAAAGATTCTGTCAAGTGTCCTTTTTTATATTTCTAAGAGAGAGAGAGAGAAAAAAAAACTAATTAGTTTTTATATTAAGGTATATTTTGTGCTCTTCTTTGGACATTAGTTTGAACAACAGGTTTGTAAATGTACAGGTATTTTTTTCATTTTTTAACTACAAACCCATACTGACAAATAGAAAGATAAGTATGAAAACCAAAATAAGGGTAATTAAAACATATGTATGGTCAGTACTTTTATATGGTAGTGAGTGTTGGAGAATAAACAAGGAAACGGAGAAAAGTAGAAGCAGAAGAGACATGGCTTATCAGAAGAATGATGAGAATATCATGGATGAAAAAAAGGCCAATGAATTGGAAGTGAAGCGATCACTAATTAAAATCGTAAGACAAGGACAACTACATTTTTAGTTCATACTTGCCAATACAAGGTTTAGAACACTTTGCAATCACTGGAAAGACTGAAGGCAAATGTAGTAAAGGTAGACCGACATTAACTTGTATTGAAAGTCTTAAGTCATGGGTAAAAGGTGAGGGTAGCGACAACAACTTTATGAATATGAGGTTAACTGAGAATAGGTTTGAGTGGGCAAGGCACCTAAAGAAGAAGAAGAAAAAGAACTGCAAAATGGACAAAAAGATGAATGAAAGTAATTTCGCAGCAGTCCTCTTCTTTGTAATATTTTGTTTGAATTTAATGCGCTTGATATAAGTCTGAAAATTGATTTAGAAATGTGTGCAGAATCATATTTGTGTGGGAAATACTGTGGATTGAAAATTGGACACTTTATAAAAATATTTTATCCATATGTGCCATAACATCCATCTTGGACTGTGTAGTTTGATCTAGAACATTTTACAGTTTTTACATTTTAGATAAATCCATTGTAAAATGTTTTATCTCAAACATTAAGTTGCGCTCTTTAAGATCATCCATTGCTTAAAAATAATATATAATAAATTCCTTTTTTTCCCTTTTACATATACTCTCCCTCTGTGTAAGCACAGTGCTTCTAAAATGAAAATAAAGGCTTCCAAACTTTAAATTTCATTTTCTCAAAACTTTTGTTTCTTGTAATACATGGGTTCAAGTTCGCCGGCTGTGGTCGGCATGCCGGTCAATCAAAAATTTCTTTTTAGTCACTGTCCGCCTATGAAGTTTGGGAGCACAGCCATCATTGTGAAAATTAGGCTTTCGGTTTGCTTAAGACTAAGAGGAAAAAAATGTGAAGCACGTGATGGAAGTTTATTTAAACAAAAACAAAAACTAAAACGCAGACCTACCATCTTTTATTGACCCAGGAAACGATTTTGGTGAACTACCATAAATTCTGCTACCTGGGCGGCTATTGTATCCAGTTGATATTATGGTCTCGGTGGACCGGGAAAAGAGACCTTCTCTCGCTTTGTTTTTGGGTCAATCCGATATAAAAATAGGAAGCGTCAATTCGCATCGTAAAAAACGATGTGCATTGCTTTTTTTTCAATTCGCATCGTAAAAACCGATTAACTGTAATTTATATTACA
>BLXT01000055.1:4411853-4430537 GCA_019648995.1 Plakobranchus ocellatus | reverse complement strand
CTCTCTCTCTCTCTCTCTCTCTCCCTCCCTCTCTCTCTCTCTCTCTATTACCTGTAGGTCTCTCTCTCTCTCTCTCTTACCTCTAGGTCTCTGTCTCTTCCTCACTTAGCCTTCTCCGTTTCTGTCTGTTCCACCCTTTCGTCACTTCTCTCATTCTCTCTCTCTAACTGTTTCTCTAGATGTTATGTGCATCTTTTTCTCTACACCAGTCTTTCTCTCCCTCTCTCTTCTTTCTCAGCTCTCCTTATTTTCTGTTAGAGTTTGTCTTCGTCCTCATAATCTCTTTCAGCTCTATCTGTTTCTATGTTATCTGCCTGTTTAGACTCTCTGCTTTCCCCTCCCCACCATTCCACACACACACACACACACACACATACTACCCTTGCGCCATCTCTTCTCGTCTTTTTATCCCTCTTTACAACTATTTTTCTCATCTGACTCTGTGTTTCTCCTCAGTCTTTAATAATTTTGTCCGTTTTCCCCCTTACCATCTCCGCCACTTTGACTGCCTGTATGTCCGTCCGTCTGTCAATCTATCGCTCACACACAAACGTTTATTATATAATGTAAATCATACTTTGTTGGCTTTAAAAGAAAATCGGCTATTCGCAAAAGACGCCTCTTATGCAGTAGTAATGCAGTTATGCGTTTCACAACAAAAATTATAAATACCTCGTAAATTGAGAAAAAGAAATCATTACATTTTAGTTTATCGTCTGTCGTGGCAATCCATAAAATAAAAATAAAAAAAGAGGGAAAATTTAATTTTGGTGCTTTTGTTTCGAGATGAAAATCTGAAGTAAAGCAGCAGGAAAGTCCGTTTATAAAAAGCTTATAAAGAGAATCTGAATAGGTGAATAATGAGAAAATACCTGGCTAGTGTTTAGATCACCTGAGCGGAAGAACGAATCAAGCTGTAAGATTATCACTAATTTCTGATGCATACCTGGCGCTAGTGCTATTTTATTCTTATAATAATAAAGACCTATCCCTGAAATAAGAGGGGCCTGTGTCATTGATTCATCTTGGTGTAGTTTTTTCCTTTAAGTTGCCCTTAATTTATTGTTCTTTTTCAAATAATTTTTCTTAACCCTGGGCTAAGTTACATCGTATCGATCTCAATGTTAACAAGGCAGAAAAGTTTTCATTGTGCTTCATCTATCTAGAGATGGTTCTTGTGGATCATGAATTAGAATGAAGCCCATATAACTTTTAGATGTGACTATCACAATAAAATTGTGTCCTGCAATAATTCCAAATGAGTGGACATTTGGCATATTGTTCAGAATTGTATTCTTGTTTTGGACAAAACATTTTGGTCAGCCTTTTCAGAGCAATAGTCGCATAGGGTCTGTTGAATTGCTGGCGACCTAAGGCCAAAAAAAAGCTTTAAAGAACACCACAATGCCCTACGTATTTGGATATATCGATATTCTAGGTATTATCTTTGAGTAGCTATACGAAAAGGCAAAACACAAGTGTATCACATCACCCATTTTTAAAAGTTGTTTTTCCGACATCCCAACCCTTTGGTACCATTTTCATAACATATTTTGTTATCAAATTTAAGCATTGATAAGGCAAAAGACCAAGTGAACACAGGTTGTAATAGTCATAACATGACTGAAATTATCTTAGTACGAGTGTGATGGGAGTATTGCCTGATCTCTTGTTTCTGGGGCCAAACACATTTATTGAAGCAGCGAAATTTTCTGTTTGCACTCGTGCAAGAAGGGATACGAGCATACGTTTATCCTTTACAAATATTGTATTTTTGTAGATTTATTTTGAACTAGGTTTTTTGATTTTCGTAGAGAAATGTTCGAACTCGACACAGGTACCCCCTGCAGGTTATAGGCACGTTTGCAAAACATTGTACGTTTTCTTTCAACATTCCCACCATCGATTGCTTGCAATTCCTAGACTAGCTGTGTAACCATGCGCAGTGGGCGAGAAAAGTTTTTTGCTTGATAACTATTTTCTTCAATTAAAGACCATCGCCATATTGTAAAAGAAATCTTAGATTTTTATCTCAATTTTAGTGATAACTCTAAGCTTAAGGAATAGTTGCGGTCACCCCAAATTTTGCCCGATTTGTTCTATATGGTCTTGGTGGAAAAAAAAAACCAGCACCTAAACGACTGAAGTGAATTCTATGCTTATTAAATTTCCTTCCCAAAACGTTTCTTACAAATTGTAATAATGTATTCGTGAATCCGCATAGGAAGTAGACATAAGCATGCCTTCCTCAACTCGTAAGAATTTAAATAAAAAAGAAGGAAAAGGAAAACTCCATTTCACCGAACGAATAAGATCGTCCATGGATGTAAATCTTCTGTGCAGAGATAATCTCAAAAAAGCTTGTGATTTCCTAGACTTTTTACGGACAAGTTTTTTTTTTTAATCGGCATGATCTTGTTTTACTTGAGCTAGTTGGTTCTCCCATCATATTCACCAGCATTTTTGCAATCTGTAGGACAATATTAAATGCAAGTCCTTATAAATTTCAGATACTCCTTCATTTTCGGTAATAAATTTTTAAGTCCGTATTAAAATGTTCCATAAAATACTTCATTTTTTAATACAGACCGCATACTTTTCATATACTTGATTCAACACGATCTGACATAGGTTTTTTTTTTTTTTTTTATGGAATTCTCTTTACTAAACTGCCTGACTTTCTTGTTTTTCCTCACTTTTGTTTCTGCTACCACTGGGTATTGCATACATTCCCTAACATGAATCTCTTCATGGAAAAACACTCTCTGCCTGTTGAAAACACAAACATTCGTTATCCATGTTTCTTCGGGTGCTCTTTGTAGGACTCGTTTACTTTTTTTAAAATCGCTTTTAGCCATTTCAACTGTTATGTTCATATCAACGACACAATAGTAGCCTACTGTTAGATTGTACGTTTACATTTTTCTTGTGTTCCACTTCAGTACAGACTCTGTTGTTCATCGATGCATTTAAAAAAAACCAAGTTTCTGTGTAGGCCACCGATTACTTAGTCGTTAGCAAAGTCGCCCTGCACCTTGCAGGGATTTCGCCACCGGCGCCTGGCTGGTTGCTCTTTCGTTCCTTGCGTCTTGATAGCTTTTTATTTGTATTTTTATGATCAGAGATCCCTGCCAGTGACATCTTGAAAGACGTCTCATTGCCTTTGCTTTATCTACATAGAACTTCAAATCTTTCTGAATCGCCTGGTAAACGTGTGATTGCAGACTTAACACACAGTTGAGTTAAAGTCACGTTTAGTTAAGTGGCATTAATTCTACATGAAACGCCTCCGGAAATCTTTGATGCTCAGTGCTTATGCTTTTAGCTAAGAGAAACTGGCGTATGTTTTTTTTTTATTTATTTATTATTTTATTAGATTTATCGTAATGGCCCCGGTTTTAGTTCCCTGTTTTCATTCCGCTCACTTTCTTTTCAATTGACTTAACCATATTTATATCGAGTCCTTTATGTACATTCAGTTATATGTAAATATGTATTCTTATCATATTATATTATATTATGTCAAGCAAATTGAATAACCCATTCCGGAAAGTGAAACTATCAATTATTGCTTCTGATAAAAACATTATTTTAATTTTTTCCCCCTTCTCTTCTGCGCATTGGTAATTTTCTTCAAAGTTTTATCTTCTTGTGTAGACTTAGAGTTTTTTTGTTTTTTTTTTTCATTTCTTTATATAAGCTGGCTGTGCATTTTATTATTTAAAAAATTGCCTGATGACCCAATCAAGCTACTAATTTAAACAATTAAAGTTTATTCAAAGAGTTGTCCTATATCTAAAAAAAGATCGTGTAGTTATGTTAAACTTTATTTTTAGTTCCAAGAAAAAAGTGCAGTCTCTGCTAATTAAAGATCATTTTCTGCTTCTTTGCCCTTAGACCTTGGATTACCGAGAAATGAGTTGAAAACAGAAGTATCAATACCAATATTGGTCTCGATGTAGACTAGATCCAATTCCTAACAAAAGGCAAGGATTTTTTTTCCCTCAGTTGCTGCTTCTCGTGCGACGTATACACACACACACACATACAGAGAGAGAGAGAGAGAGAGAGAGAGAGAGAGAGAGAGAGAGAGAGATATATCTTTAAAATACATTTTTACATTGTGTTCTAGATCTAGGCCAAGTCGTGCCAATCATTTTATTCCAATGGGATTCTTGAATCGACTTTCATAATGAATCTAGATCTAGAGACAGGTTTCTAAGCAAGAAAATACCTGTACTTTTTTTTTATTTGTGCACCTATTTCCACCTGAATTCAGTGCATTTTTTTTCATACTTTTCCTTTCAGGTGCATTGTACCATGGCTTCTTTTTGGTGTGCTTATCGAGAAATTTGGGTCCAACAGACTATTTAAAGAGCTGAATAGTTGAAAAACAAACGGCAGATCTGTGTTTATTTAATTTCAAGTAATTTGAAATAAGATAGGAAGAATCCAGCCCTGTCAGTTTCAAAATTATACCATCACCTACTTATTCTAAAAAAATGTGTAGTTCCACCAGTTCTGTGGTTCTCGAGAAGTTTGTGCCTAAAATTCCCCAAGACCATAATTTAATTCATGAGCTGGATATTTGTGTGATTATATATATATATATATATATATATATATATATATATATATATATATACACATATATAGTTGCTTATGACCATTGCTTCTATCTCTCTCTCTCTCTCTCTCTCTCTCTCTTTGCGCACTGATATAATTTTTTTGAGATTTTTTTTAATGCTTTAAAAACAATACATATTTTGAAGATCACACTCTCTTAATTCTTGGGCGTCGGTGGCATAGTGGCTAACGAGTCTGTCCTGAGATCTGCAGGGATCCTTCAGTCGCGAGTTCTAGCCCCGCCACCGGCGCCGTGGCCTGTCGGAGGACCTGAAAGCCTGAGATCACGTTCTTGTGGACCGGCTGTAGACGAAAACTTAGCCTCTTTAAGTTCTTATTTTTTAAAAAGAATGAAAGAAAATTTTTTTTTAAGTTGAGATGTGCTATTTCCTAGGGAAACAAAATCAAGTTTCTTGTTTTGATCTCCAAGGCCAAATTTAGCCGCTATCTCTACAGTTATGCTCTGTGCAACCCCTGACTTTTTTGCAAATTGTTGCTCCCATCCTCCACCTCCGACCCCCTTTTTTTCTCCAGCGGACACAACACACACAGACAAAATAAATGTTTAAAACGCTTTCTACATACATCATGCCAATGCTATTTGTTCGATTAGGGAGGTAGAGTAGATTGGGCACAGGTTTCCTCTTCGAATCAATGCATATTGTTCACACTTTTTTGCATTGCACTGCACTGATGCTTGTCTTGTGTGAAGATGTGGGTGCAATCGTGCCTAAAATTTTGGAAAATGGGGTAAAAAAAAGGGCTGATTTCTGTTCTTTCATTTCATCTATTGTTTACTTTGAGTTTTATGTCACGTAAAACTCCTGAACCACAGAAAAGAATGACTTTAATCAGAATGAAAGATTCAGTGTGGCGAAAGGGTGCACTGATTAGGTCTAGAAGTCCAAATTCTACCTTCTTCTGCATTGGAAGCGAAAGTCTAGATTCTAGCTAAGATATCTAAATCAAGGCGTCATTTTCTAGATCTATAGAAGCCTGATTAGGCCTACAGATGAAGGCCTCATCATAGCTTTAGATCCATGTTAATATAGATCTATCTCATTTTATTTCATGCGTCGAGCAAGTTTTTCAGATATAAATACTACAGTTCCGTTAGATCTGAATTTTTAAAGCGGCATCTCATGTCGACACGTTTTCCCAGATTATTTGTAAAAATATATCTTCTCTCTCTCTCTCTCTCTCTCTCTCTCTCTCTCTCTCTCTCTCTCTCTCTCTTTTCCTCTACCTCTTTCCTTTGAATAACAATGTTATGTTTCCACTCAGCCTTTCGTAGACTGGGTTATACAGCAACTAGTTTTAAAATGATAATATGAAAAAAAGATTGTTAATGGCTCCATCAGTTCCTAAATGACACCATCATCTATTCGTCCGAAAATTTTCATACCTCTACTTGCAGTGGTTTTCGAATATTAATTAATGGAAAACAAATCCAAGTCGAACCTTATATAAACATAATATGGTCACTATAATCAACCCTCAAACAAAATAAACCTTCATTTTCATGCTGTGCGAAGCTTTCAATTTTATTTTATTTGCAGAGTGCTTGAATCATATTATACGTGCAAAAGAGTGCATGAATCATATTACACCTGCAACAAGGGCACAATCAAGGTAACATTGTGCTTCGGAAATGAAACTCTATGAAGAGATTCCCATGCTTTGCACAAACCACAGATCCGAGAGTGTAAGAGGAGAGGGGAAGTTGAGGGGGGAAATGTGTAGAAAGATCATCGCAACTTCATTATGCCTTTAATCTGCTACGTTTTTATGTTTATATACTTTTTATTTTTTTTACTCTATAGCATAAAAACTTCATTTTTTTTCTTTTCAGTTAAAACTCGCATATGTATTTATGTTTATTTTTGCTTTTAAAACCACTGGTAGCTTGAGTTATCTCTTGAAAAAAACCGTAAATTTTCGTGCATTGTGGCTCGTACAATTTTTGGCATTACGTGCTAAAGGTCACACAAAACGTAAAAACAAACAAACAAACAAACAAACAAACAAACAAAAAACCCCGTTTATTTTGCTAACGTCATGTTATCAAAGCTCTCTTTCACTTTTTTTCCCTTATTTTCATTTTCTCAAGTGGGTTTTTTTTTCTGACTTCATCAGCTTCTCCACCTTTTTCGTGCATTGCACTGTTTCTCACTACATGTAATTCCCCTAATGCAACTAATGCACATAATTATATATTTCTGTCATCTTACAATTTACACAAAGTATGTGCGTGTAGCCGTTTGCATGTTTGCATCTCTCTCTCTCTCTCTCTCTCTTTCTCTCTCTCTCTCTCTCTCTCTCTCTCTCTCTCTCTCTTTCCCTCTCCTTTTCTTTCAATATTGCTGTCTTCTTACTCAACCGCACTCAATATAATGTCTTTGTATACCTGTCTGTGTACTTGCCGTCTGTCTGTCTTTAATTATGTCTGTTTCTTTCTCTCTTCCCACTTTTGAGTCTGTCTCTATCTTTTTGTCTCTGCCTCTTTCTTTCTTACTTTCTTTCTATCTTTTTGTATCTTTATAACGCTTCCTTGCTATATCTTTATATCTCTTGCAGTCTTTCTATCAACTTTTATCTCGCTCTTATGGCTACATTAATATAGCGCGTTTCTCTATTACCTTTGATCAAGTTGCTTTTCTTACATTTTTTATGATTAAAGCCGTTATGTATATGTGTTTAATTCTTGTGTGTTGACACGGTTGCCCATCAACAAAATCAGTAGTTAGTACTTCTCATCAATCGGTATGTCGTGTTTCCTTTTCTATTCTCTCAAGAGCAGCACCCATACATTGCACGCTCTTTAGAACGATGAATCGATTCTGGGTTTTTTTTTCCTTCTCTTTTCATACCTAGATATGAGCTTTAGCGTCAGTTCTATCTAGGTAGAGATGGGTGTCCTTTGCAAACACAAGATGCATTTGTTAACACACTGGATGTCAAAGGTGCTTCGGATCCTTACATCTCTGATTCGTGACATCTTGTGATGAAAATGGAGATTTTATCGCAATAAAAAAAAAAAATAACCCCCCCAAAAAACCTCTGCCTTATACCCTACAGGGGACTCTTGTCGAAGGAAAAAAATTGAAAGAAGTTGGTCACTTTAATAAGCAATCATGCTATCCGTCGAAAAAAATCTATGAAAAAAATAGGCAAACCTTTCAACACCCCTAACTAAGTTTCAAATGAGCAATGTGTGACCGACATCTTTCGATACACAGAACATTAGAAATGGCCATTGATCAATCTTCCGCTTCAGCACACACGCCCAAACACATGTATATACTAAATACAAAAAGGTGCCACCTGCTATTTCATATTATGTTATTATATTAAAAAATAAATGTTGTAACATGGAAACTATATTTAAAGGCCTCTAAGAATTAAAAAAAAAAGAAAGTTCGCATATGTTACAGAAGAAACATGAATATTATGGAATGTCAATTTTGTGTGAATATCATATCAACTACCCCTTCCCCCTCACTCTTTTTTACGGTTTTATTTGAAATAACATTTATTGTCGAGGACCACTTTAACATCTCATAACTTTGGTACGTCAGCAGCAATTTTTATGCACCATTAGCGGCTATAAACTGTCTCTTTTAGAATTTACTCATGCCTTAGTTGATTCTTTTAAAAATCGAACATACACTTTAGTGGTATAATTATAAGATCCATCAACGGGGAACCAACTGACATACTGCGCTCAATTGGAGGCTGCTATTAGAAGTGTCGTCTAATAAAGAAGATCTAGAACAAATTTTATAATTTAGTACAAAAATTTATTTTAGACATCACAATGGGTAACAGTAACAATAAAAAAGATTACATTGTAATTAGAGCGCTAGTGATAATAATAATAATAATAATAATAATAATAATAATAATAATAATAATAATAATGATGATGATGATAAGACGACGACGATGACGATGAAGATGATGATGATGATGATGATGATGATGATGATGATGATGATGATGATGATGATGATGATGATGATGATGATGACGATGATTGTCACGAAAGGTCCACGAAAGAAAACGGTCCGAGTAGAGTAATCCACAACAGGAAACAAAAAAAAATTTAAATATGGGTTTTATTGCAGGAGCAACAAGTCTAAAGGAATATGTTAAAAGGTTATGAGTTTGTGGATCAATTCCAATTGTTGGCGTATTTTAATGAACTAAAGAAACTTCAGTTCAGCGTAGCGGTTTGTGGCAGTAAAATATCTTCTGTGCTCCACTAATAAAAAAAAATCTCGACCTTTCTCTAGCGCTGTTCAACCTGAAAATGTTCACGTCAGGAGATTGCACACCAAGCTTCTACATGCGCTAAAGCCTTACATAGACGGTAAAGACTTGTGAGCGTAGGCCATCAGGTCAGAACTCTCGCGCACAACCACTGAGCTCTCGTGCAAAATATCAAATATAAAATCATAGATAACTGCTTAATCAAGAGAAAGAAACGAAGTTTAAAAAACAAATAATATTTAGCCAGGCGACACACATTGGGCAGTCGACACGTCATCGACGATGATGATGATGATGATGAAGATGATGATGATGATGATGATGATGATGATGATGATGATAATAATAATAATACACTTAAATAAAAGGATCATTTAATTAATGAAAATTAATACAAAACTCAAAACATAGGGGCTTTTAAAAACATAGGTTTTCATAAGGTGAGTTCTTTTATCGAAGACCTTTTTCAGCCAAACCGCTCCTATTTTTTTGTTTCAAATAATTGTTATTATCTCATCAGTTGCTCTTTTGAGGCTTTGCTTCTCTTTTTTAATCGAATCTTTGCAAACTTCATCGTTACTTTCTCCCTAAATTTCTCTTGGCTGTTCGCCTCAAAACATGATTTCCTTCCCTTGTCGAGAATAATGGGACTTGAAAAAACTTATGGACGAAAATTGCTCTGCCCAACAAAAAGGAAAGTTGGAACGTGTCAAGTGCGATTCAGGGTTCCCGCGCAAACAGAACGACTTACTAAGACTGGTACCTGAAACTTTGTCTGCCCGAGAAAAGTTGAAGGCTTTATTGTAGATATAATTCGACTGCATCGTCAGAAAACAATGGGTGTAGATTGCAAAAACTTTGCAAGATATCTTTCAATAAATACACGTATATCCTCAAAGCTGGAGGGAAAATCCTTCTCTGATTTGTATTTTTTTTTGGAGTGGAAATAAAGTTAATGTAATTTTTATTTACCTACTTTCATGTGCCCTTAAATGCTCTCTTCATACTGCATGTATAATAGATTACAGTTAAGCGAATTTGAATCTGGAAAGAAAGCAAGATTCATCGAAATTTGAATGTATGAATTTTTTTTATTATTCCCGAAGGAGTTTAGTCTTTTTTCTGCTAAAATATGAAGACTGGGCTGATTATTCAAAATTCAGCCGTGATCTCAATGCGCTCTCTTAGACTGTACTAGGATCTATTAAATGATGCAGCAATCCGAATTTGTCCTCTACATCAGAATGCTACCTCAACATCGGGAGCAAAGCTGCGTTTTTCTGTACATCCCAAATCTTGAAACGCTATTAAGAGTCTTCGGTGTTGGTCGCTACTGTTCCCCTTCTTCAAGAGCATGCTAAAGGCCTGTGGCTACTTTTTTCAGACATCAAACTGAAATAGTCTAGAAGATGAGATTAGAATTATAGACTGCCACTTGATATACTGCAAAGCCTTTTTTTCCCCCATAGAATGTAATCATCAGATAATATGGTTCACTTCAAACCTTTTTTAACAGTAGAAAAAAGCTTGTCGAAATGTTGAATTGTTCCTGGCTTAAAAAAAAAAAAACTAGTAAAAAATAGCATACTCAAATAGTGAGATCATCGTTTTCTTTTCTCTGTTGCAGCAAGCTTACAAGGATTGGCTCTGTGCAAACACCATCAGCTTCTACACTAATAGGGTGAAAATTCCACCTTGCAGCGAATTCTGCTCACATGTGGAGGAAATGTGCCCGTTTTTCCGACCAAAGATTGATACTCATGCTGGTGATCCTGGTTTTATATGCAAAGGTAAGCAAAACCAATGTCTTTATTCCAAGTTTTTTTGCTGTTGCTGATGATTTTTTTTTTCAAGCGAAGGTCAAGTGTCTTGCTTTCTTACTTAAATTAGGCCTATTAGTATTAGAGTTCATCCAATATTCAAGATTACAAAGTTTGTAGTATTGGATCGGCTCAAGGGCAGGATTTCTAATCTTTTTATTATCTTCCTTTCGTTGAAAAAATCTTCTGATCTCAACATATCCACACGCCGCACTACTTTGGCGCTCACACAAATGAAATTATATTTTATATTATCGAAGTTGTAATAATAGTTATCTGTATTTAAATGCTCCTGTTTGCGTCTGTAAAAATTCAATCTCAATACGATACACGTTCCGTCCTCAATCTTTTCAGACCTTGCTTTACCCAGTTTTAGGTCCTCTTGGTGTGTTTTTGGTCAAAAGAAAACGCTTCTTCTCAAAGCAGAACTTGATATTGAATGATGAGATAGTTTCATGTATCACTGCTCAAATGCAAAGAATATACACATGTGTACACACACACGCGCGCACGTTCGCATACACACCCACACTCACATTTATTTATAAATATATTATATATACATGTGTGTATATATATATATATCTCATGATTTTTCATTCTGAGATTTTCATGATTTATACAGGGATCAGACTGCATCTGTAAGAACTGAGGTAGAACATAGTGATTTCAAACCCATCAAAAGAGGTGTGAGGCAGGAATGTGTAATGTCTGCTGATCTTTTTAACTTATAGTGAAATAATCTTAAGGAATCTTAATGGTATTTCAGGCTTAAAAATAAATGGAGAGAATTTTAATAATCTCTGGTATGCAGATGATACAATTTTAATAGCAGAATCTGGCAAGCAACTCCAAAAACTTCTAGATACTGTAGTTTTAGAGAGCGAAAGAATGGGCCTGTCTTTGAATGTAAAGAAAACGGAATGTAAGGTCATCTCAAAGAAATCATCTAACCCCAAGTGCAATCTCGTTAGCAAAGGCGAAAAAATCAAACAAGTTACGAAATTCAAATATCTTCGTTACCTGATAACATCAGATGGCAGATGCACAAGTGAAATAAGTAAAAGAATAGCCATGGCTTAAGATACATTTCAAAAAATGAAACCTACACTGGCAAATAGAAACATAAGTATGACAACCAAAATAAGGGTAATTAAAACATATGTATGGTCAGTACTGTTGTATGGTAGTGAGTGTTGGATAATAAACAAAGAAATAGAAAAAAAAGTAGAAGCAGTACAGATGTGTTTTATCAGAAGAATGATGAGGATATCATAAACAGAAAAAAGTCAAATGAATTTGTTCTGAAAGAGGCTAATCTTGAGCGATCACTAATTAAAACCATTAGACAGAGGCAACTACAGTTTCTGGGCAAACGCAGAAAAGGTAAATAGAGAATAACTTTTATTGAAAATCTTAAGTCATGGGCAATAGGCAAGGGTAGCAATAACAACTTTATAGGGTTAACTGAGAATAGGTATGATTGGAGGAACATGATCGCCAATGTCTGTTCCAGACAAGGTACTTGATGATGATGATGATATATATATATATATATATATATATATATATATATATATCCAATTCTAAGATCTTTGCTACACAATTTTCACGTGTACAACGCTTACTTTTTCTCTGCTCCAGATCCTGAGATAAACTTGCCAACTGCAGCCGACTTACCAGGACATGAATGCTACAGTCCCTGCCATATCCGAGCAAGCAATGACAATCTCACTAGCAACAAATGTCCCATCCTTACCGGGCGAAACTGCTCCTCAACTAAAGACTGCAAAACAGTCCAAGAGCTGGAAGGAGAGGATAGTCTGTCCACAACCTCTCATAGAGATCAGGATTCATCGACTATGTTGTCGTTCTTAAACAATGGCAGCAGCCCCGGAAGTTCCAATTCCACCTCTGGAGTAGCTCGCACAATGCTTAGTGTGAAAATACAGTTATTTGACTCTATTTTTTCCGTATCACCATTAGTTTTAGTTACCCTTATAACTCATTTGATGCTGAATCCCAGCTTTCCCAGTATGTCCCCACACACCTTGCAGCAGCAGGATTACAAACTGTTCTATGTTCTCCTCCTCACCTTTATTGCCTCATACTGGCTGCCTGTGATGCTGATACAAACAGGTGCCCAGATCCTCATGCGGTGACGCCATTACCAACAAGTGTTCTTTATGTTTGTTCTTCAGAAAGAAAAATCGTGACTCCAAAATTGGTATGAAAAGCACGTTGCCAGAAAATGTCACATTAATTTAAGCAAAGTTACGTGATCCCCTTCTTTAACATAATTGCCATAATTGCATCACCTTAATTAAATTAAAAGTTCAGTTATTCTCCTCAAATTTGATAGCAATATATTTTGGATTTTTTGCATTAGTATTGCTCATAGTTTTAGTCATTATGTGTGCAAATGCAAAAAATATATATATGTTTATATATCAATAAAGTACAAATGCAAAAGAGACATTTTTCAGTATTGGTGTGGTTTACATTATCATTGCATGGTGTGATGTTAAGAATACCATGAACGGGGTTCTTCAATACAAGTGTATGGGCTACACATAAGTCTGTATAAAGTAAAAGCACTGATTATGCATCCCATTTGAACTTTCTGGATGATTATTACCATTACCTCACAATGCTGTAAATTTTTCCCATTTCAATCTTGAAGGATGTAAGGTTAATGGAGCTTTAATTTTAGAAGTTTGAAAGTATGTGCAAACCTAAACCCAGGTTATGTTGATAGTTTTAATGGCTCAATATCATGCATAAAATTTGATGTCCTTTAATGAACTTAATTATGTCGTGAAATTTTTAATGGTATTTTTATAAGTTACTTTTTATTGGTTTGCTTTTCTTTTAAAATCTGGTGATTTGCTAAACATATGGTTTTCTTTGCCTCTTATAAGATATGTTTAGTTTAAGAAATTGTGCACTCCCATATTACTCTCGATTAAGATTGAGAGCAGGCATAGGTTTAGGGGAATGGTATGTTAGTGAGAACAGCATAGACCACTCGGATTCCTCAGAACCTTTTAGCACAATAAAATAATCCAACACCTGCAACAAGATTGTCCTAAAGTAAACCAAAAAGAAGCATAGATCAATACTTAGAAAGCAAAAATTTAGAAAGTATTTGATAGAAAAAGAACCGGTTATTTAATATGATGACTTTTGCAAATGATTTTCAAGCTTGAAATGTCATAATGCCATTGCTATGAGCAATATAGATATAACGATTTCCATTGTAAATTTACTTCAGTTTATATGTGTTCTAAATTACATAAAGTTATTGCTTTTTTTCTTTCCCAAGAAAGATGATTGACAAAAAAAGAAAAAAAAAATAATAATACCTTTCTTTTCTATTTCGTATTTAATTTTTAAGTCAGCATTTCTTTTCACATTTTTTTTTTTATTTGGTCTAGTTAAACCATTTTTTTTTATCTGCTGTTGTCACTTCTTATTCTTTTAATCAGAATACATGTACATAAATTATTATCTGCACAAGGACTAATCTAGTATCATCACAAAATCAAATATTGCTTATAAATGTAGTTCTTTGTTCCAGTTCCATCTATTTTTTCATTAAAGGAAAAAAAGAAAAAAACACTCATTTTTGTAAAAAGTAATGTAGAGCTTCTCTTCTATAAACGTATATTTCTGCAGTAATTTTGAGTACTCAGCATTCAAAAATAAACGTAAAAAATTACAGCTCTGCAAACAATTTTCATAAGAATCACTGTATTCTCTGCACTAAATTTAAGGAGTGGTAAGAACATCTTCTGTGTTTTTTTTTTTTTTTTTTTTTTAGTGTATTACTTTACTACTGCAATGATCTCAGGCCACCTGGTAGAATATTATGCAAAATTTTTTTACAGGTATTAGGCCAGGTTACACTATTGCCCCATATTATTTTATAGAGATTATCTGGCATCGAGCAAACAGCATATGTCAAACATTACAAGGCCCTTCTACCATTGCCTTGTTGCACAAGATTATATTTAGATTTTTCCGAACTTAAATAGTGACATACACATCTTCTAACTGTTGCGCTGTCAAGCCAACAGTGACACGTTGACCTAGTGTTTAGACAGAAAAATACAATAAGGTCTAACTGGTCCAGAGCCTGGATACCAGGTGATGGCCGGTAGTGACTTGCATGGCAACAAGGCAATTATCGGTAGTGGGCTTGAACCTGCTTTAAAAAAGGTCCCTTCAACTGTGAAGGTGAGTATGCCAGTCATTTTTCAACCAACACTTCAAGGGCTGTCACTATAAGAGGACAATTAGAGAAAAATGACCAACAAAAATAGGTTTGAAGAAGGACAGCTGATGTTTTATCTATCCTGCAGTAAATAGTGTCGGTCTCTAGCAACTGCTGAAAGGGCTCACACATTTAAAGGGCAGAAGATGAAAAGAAAAGTGTATAATAATTTCATAGCAAACTCTTTCAGTTTCAGTAGGGTAATTCTTGAATATATGAATATCAATGAAAAAATCCTGAACAGGTTTTATTTTTGTCAAGTTTTGTGCATTACTTTAGTCATAAATGGAAAAAAGACAGAGAGAATTTACATCTTTTCAGAATAGACTTGATATTCATCTGAGAGGCAATTTCGTTCATTTCCATTTTAAATTTTCAGATTTAATTTAGTATTATTTTCTTAAAATATCAACAGAGGTCATGAGGAGAGAAAGATTTGCACGATGTAAGCTCATTATAAAACTGCAACAATAATTATGAGAAAATTTATATTTTGGGGTACTTTTTAAGGAATCTGTTTCTTTGACAAATATGTTGGAAGATGGATTCTCTTCTTAAAGATTATTTTTTTTTCAAGTAAAATTTTAAAAATGTACCAATTTTATTTAGCAATATATTACAACTGCTATTAACATATGTTCTTTAAAAGTTCTTTTTTAAGGGGTTATGACTTGTGATTTTTTCCTGATCAATTCAGTTACAAGATTGAATTTTTTCATGTAGCAAAGACAATAAAATGTTTACCATTGCAATGTTTATATATAGTAAAAAGGCCCAAAATTAAGAATGTAAACAGCATCATTTTTTTAAAAAGAGTTTGACACCTCAATGAACACGTGCCATTAAAATAAATTGGTTCGATTGTGATTCTAAAAAGTTAAGTGTCTTGTGGTCAATTTGACGTTTCCAGTGGAATCAGCTCTCTAGGTATGGTCCAATCTTAAGTTAGGCGCCTATCACTTTGCCTCTTAAAAGAAAATTGTGGACTTTCATATTAATTCCAGCTTCAAAGACATTGTTAGGCATTGTCACATTGTTTGGCAATCGATTGAAAAAAGTAATTTATCTTTTTATATAAATAAAAAAAAATCATAATTGTCCTTATAAAATACTCATTCATTGTTGAAATTTTCATAGAGAAAAAAAAATTGTTTAAATAGAAACACCAGCACAGGGAATACCCATTTTCATCAGTTGCATGAAGATGCAAATGGTGCTAGTTTGATGCAATGTTTCTGCTCTTTGTGAGATGAACACCTAAAGCTTGAGACTTTTCTATCAATGCTTCTATCTATTAAAACCAGAATAAATTCATTCTATAAGTCATAAAAAAGAAGATGCCTAAGGATACATGCTGAGAGTGAAAAGAGAGAAGTCAAGATTAACTCCTCTTTTTATTGTGCAATATTAATTCCTCTTTTTCTGTTTACTGAATAGGCCTATCAATGATAAGTGACAAAATGAGTTTACTTTGTTTTAATCAGAGGAATAATGAATATTAATTTTTTGAAGTTTCTGTGTATACAATGTAAAATATGTAAAGATGGTGCATCACTTTTGGATAAAATCCTCAAATCCAGGGGTTCTAAATTACTGACTTTGGGGGGGTTGGGAGATGATTTCTCTCAAGCATGAACGAGCGCACAGCTCCTACCAATGGTACTGCTTGGAATTTCTTCTGAGCCACAAAGAAGAGACCCACATGGGACAAACATCATACCTCATTTCCTATCACATATACTTCAAACAATCATTAGAATTTCTTTTTCAAAGAATTTTTGTATGCTACACCTTTTCTAGATTTTAGACACCATCATCATATTGCATGTGTTCAGTTAATGTGCTTGTTGCCATGCTGCTGTTCTAGATCTTTTTTACAGAATATGTTCCATTAGAGAATTTCTCTGATTTTGAAACTGAAAATACTCGAGTCTTGTATGCTTACATGTAACTTACATCTTTAGGCTTCATAGTAGAGCTTCCTACTACATATTTATGGTTGTTTCAGATTCTGCATTTTTTTTCATTATGTATCTGTTATGCTTATGTTGAAAGATGATTAAATTATATACATAAATTTCTACCCTTTTAAAATATTATCATTGTGGATTGCTTTCCCATGTTTGGATCACAGTAACTTTCACTTACTTTGATAATAACCTAAAGAAACATAATAAGTTATGCATCCAACCTTTTATCATTTTTTTGGGGGAAGAGGGAGTTTGTATCAAGTTTTGCTAGATGTCTTCGAATGAGTGCAAGGTTGTAATATTACAAATTCACATCTTTCAAGCCTTCGTTTCTAAAAGAATGTTGATTTATGATTAAAAGAATGTTTTATTGGTGATAAAATTTATGATGTGTGGCTGTTTTGTATTTGTTTAAAAACATATGGAAATGTTTACCTTAACTTTATGCCTCTTTTGCAAAACTGTGATTTGCATTTTTTTTGTTCATTGCAGTATGTTAAAGGACAAAAGAAAAAAAAAGAAAACAGAGCAAAAACTAATAACATAAGATACCCAGCTTATAAGCATAAAATATTCAATTTATATTTTTGGGTTTTTCTTCCTTACACAAAGATGTATATGATGTTCACTGTGTTGACTTACTGAAATAGTTTTCTTTAAAAAGTGTCCAATAGCTGTTTTTTTTTTCTTTTTGTAATATTTACACTGTGTTGAATATGCAAAAAAGAATGTTAATTTAAACTCAGGCTTTTCCATTAGCATTAAGTATTTACAAGGGATTGAATAAGACACTATTAAATCAAAAGGCAAAATGCATGCACATTATGTGACTAAGCTCCTCAAAACAGTCTTACTGTATTTTGTCCATGCAACTTTGTTATATTAATGATTTGAAACTAGACAACACAACTTACTTTGACTGTCATTGTTATGTCTTCTTGGGTTTTTTGAAAATCCTTCAATGGTGGTCCAATTTAAAATGTAATTTTGTACCTATACTGATGTTTTTACAATACCATAATAATTTATATGCCAACCTGTCTTCACATGAATGTACATATATGTATATACAGGCCTATATGTATTGTGACAGGCATATTTTTTTTTGGTAAGTATGCATATGAATGAATGCACTTATTTATGCTTATTAATGTGTGTTTGCTTTATACATAACATTACGAATTTGTATTGTTCTAAATTTTACACCAAAAACAAGTAGCTGACCATTTGTAGTGCCTCTACAGTTATATTTTTTCCAGTTGAATCTCCAAATTCAAAATCATAATATGATAGATTTGTTGTTGTCCTAATCTTGATATATAAACATTATATAATTATACATACATAATTATGCATTTGCTTGCAACAGAAAACTTGTTTATAGTCGTTGCAACTGCATAATGATTTTGTTGTTGTTTTTTGTTTTGTTTTCGGTCAGTTAAGTTTGGGTTTTGTTTTGTTGATATGTATGTGGTGTATTCAATACTGCTGGTATATAATTTAAATATTTATAAACTACCCTCACATCTATTAGATCACTGTCATTCATTATACTTTTTTTGTGTGTGGAAATTTACTATGACACTTGTGTATTTATTTTATATAAGCATGGACAAGAGAAAGTTTGTTAAACTAGGTAACTCTTTCTCACTTTCTATTTCTTTTTCGGTTCTATTTATTGCTCTCTCTTTCTCTCTCTCTCTCTCTCTCTCTCTCTCTC
>BLXT01000055.1:4395356-4409634 GCA_019648995.1 Plakobranchus ocellatus | reverse complement strand
TTTTTTTTTTTTGGAAATAATACTTGAAATAAAAAAAAAGTAATGGCCCCATTACAAACTGCATATTTTTATGCATCTACCCGCCCATTTTCACGTTTCTAAGTTGTGTGGTTTTTTAGATTACCGGTAACGTGTTCATTTAGTATTTGGCCTAGCTTAATTATTAATAGATTATCCCAATAATATATGCTAATCATTGCATGTGTGAAGCGAGAGACCCAAATTTCAGGGTTAGAGGCGTACAAGTTGTATACATAACCATTGTGTATGCGTATGTATGTGTTAACCACAATTTAAAGAATATGAACAATTATTATCCTGTGTGTGCTTGTTCCAAGCTGTGGTTTAAAGAGGCAGTTAAATTCATTTTGTGTGGAAGAGTATGTTTGCTTTGAACCATGATTGATAAAGAGACAAAGTTGTCAATTTAAAGTGTGTTTGTTCTGATCCATGACTTAAGGAATAAAACAATAAACGTTGATAATTATTTTATGTATGTCTTCACTTTTTTAAGCCTCTCGGTAAAAAAAAAAAAACACCACTAGAGGCCTAATTGGCAAACGTGTTGTCTGGGTGCTTAATGCAACATTTAGGAAACGAGCACCGAATGTTTTTTTGCCTGTTAATGAAAATTAAACTATAATGTATATATTGGTAGCGTTATAATGTGTATGACATCTCGAAGATGACCAACAATCTTTTTGAGTTTGAGGGAAAGGCCAAGAACAACATCAGCTAAGTAGATTCATGGTCATTTTTCTTGTCCTTTTCTTCAAAACCCATCATTGAGAGAGTATTTCTATTTAGTAATAGTGCATCTTGCAGCTAAAATTTGTCATTTTTATTTTCTGGACTATTAATTTCAAAATATGGAAATTTCATTTTGATAAATACGCCGTAGACAAAACAATGCATGAACCCATAGTTTCAAACATGTCATTTAAATTTGTGAGAAATATATCTCACTTACTAAACAGCTAAAGATTCTTTTATTTGCTCAAATTTTCTACCACTGATAACAAAAATAATAATTTTAAAAAAATGAAGAAAAACCATAGCAAAAATAAAATAATTATGCTTGTATTTTGAGTAGATTTTGAAAACCAAATTCATAAAAAATAGTAAAGATTTTGATACTACTGGACTTGTTTTGGTTAAAAAAAAACAAAAAAACTTTTATTTAACAACTGCACTTTTTTTCTCTAGAAAATTCACTCTACTCCTGTACTAATTCTCATTAATTTGGTTTTGATGCTATTAGCATTGACGGCGATACAATACGAGACCTTTTCGATGATACATTATGACAAGGTATATCATCTTTATTAAATTGAAATTCTAGTTATAGATCTAATAGATTTAGTGGTACAGCAGCTGCTAATCTTCTTCCTCCTCCCTCTCTTCCTCCTACTACTGCTGCAACAGTACTATTGCTACCACTACATGATTTAAAGTAGCTTTTGTCAAGTTTTTTGAAGTGCTATTATTATTTTTGCGCGTTAACATGGTTAATATTTAAAATGACCATCCTTCTAACTTCTACGTTAACGCAAAAAATTATTTTGAATAAAAAAAACCTGAGAAAAAAAGAACAAGGTCAAAATGGTATTGGCAAAAGCAATAAAAACTAGTATTATAGAAGCATTTTTATTTAAATATAATCAGTATTGGATGTTTGTCCAATAGTATTTCATGACTTATGACACAGACCTAAATCTATGACACTACAGAGCAATAATATCCATATAAAACTTGGCTATGCCTATGATCATACGGCTGACTAGATTTAGTTTCAGGAACAAGCAGAAAGTGGAAGGAAATATAAAATTAGAGTTTGTTTCCCTTTGAGAAAAGTCTTTCAGGACAGAGAGCAAAAACAACCCTTAATTTTCCCCATCCTGAGGCTTCATGACAGGAAGCGGCGCTAAAAAAAAACTTGGCCTAACGATCGAACAAAATGCGGGGAAGCGAAGCAGAAATTTTGTTTCAGAGGTCTACATAATCTTATAAATGATCAATTCATCATGAAAGTGATAAAACTTTTTTGTTTTTTAATTTGAAAATAATTACGTCCATTCCAGCAAAAATATCATTTAGTATTGCGTCAGAAGATGCATTATCTTCTTTTCCGTAAATTAGGCTAAACGTTTAAGCGAAACTTGCATATGGTATGAAACCATTGAGCGCAGTTTCTCTTTTAAAATCTTAACGATGCACTCACTCACTCAGGTTAATTTGGATGAACTTACTTAAGAGATAATACTTGGTGGACTTCTCTCATCGTTGAAAAATTGTCGATGTCTGATTTGAAGCGCTTACAACAGTACCATTGAATTATCACTGGGGAATTTTGCATTCGCAATTATCAGATTGCCCAGCAATGTGAGTAGACAACACGACAAACTGTGATCTAAAATGATAAAATGGGAGAAATGGGAGTGTTCCGAAAGGTGGGAAAGGGTCTAAATTGTAGAGGGCCTAGACGATGATACATGTTTGTTCAGAAAACCCGTGCTCGATACACAGGTTACAGGACATGCTCCTACAAACAGGTAATGGAGAATGCTTTCATTGAGCTCCCTGGAAATATACAATAAACATGCATTCATATAAAACTTATTTTGAAAAGGAAAGAAAGAAAAACCAGCCATATTAGTTTGCAAGCTCTAGCGGCCACCCTTCAGTCGAATTCCGTTTATAATTGGAATAGCCGAGTGGCATGACTAGTGTTGCTCTTTTCCACGACGCGAGCTGATGGAAGCTGCCCTTTTATCTGAAGTGAGGCGCCAGAGCCTGGTCTCGTGCTTACTGCACGTCTAGACGGAGGAACGAGTGCAACATGTTTGCGCCTTACTCATGGTGCTCCTGTCCTGCCGTCCTACAATTTCGTCCAAGGACGTTGTAGCTCCATCGTGTGAAAAATATAGTGGCCATATCCTGGCATTTGAACAACACGTGCAAAACCGATTCGTCTCTTTTCCCACACAGATGGCTCAGCGTAATGGGAGGCTAATCGCGATGCGCCGGTGTGTTTCACCCTTGCACACACACCCACCCACCTCCACCCACACACACACTTACACATACAAATCGTCACTTCTAACTAAACATTACAGATAATGGTTTGCCTTGAAGGCGTCATAAAATTGGGTTGTTTTCTCACCAGAACATTGAGCGGCACTTCAGAATTCTATGGTGCGGCGTCGCAAATTCACCCTCACATCAGATAGAGTTAATAGTTTGTATGGCTGTGGCTGAAGCCTTCCCTCCTTGAAAATTGCATCGGCAGTTTCGTTGCCAATGATTCTGACATGGGAAGATAGTCACTGATCCACAGTCGGCATCTTCCGCCAGCGTAAGCACCATGTCTACCCTGCCAGATCCGTCCAATGCTTGCATTAACGCCCGACATTCAGTTAAGATTACCACGCCGGGGAGCGGCTCTCTTCTCTCAAACACTCGGTGATAGCCTTGAACTCGCAGCTGAAGCTGCACGTTTTCTTTTCCGCGAGTCCGCATATCGCAGATTTCGAACCAGCGGGCCATAGAATGTAAATCCCGTAGCCTCAGCTCTCTTTGCCCGCTGTTGAAAAGTCGCTGAGTATGCGATAGTGCACCTTTTGCTACATTTAGCAATCTTTTTCAGGGATAGGGGTCTAAGAGTGAGGGGAGGAAGGGGGACTATGTTTCATCGGTTTAATGAAGATTGGTTTCAGGAAGTGTTGGAACCACTTCGGGGGCCCGTACGGATAACGCGGTCCCTTAGTCATAGTCGTGAGTCTACAGACACGCCAAAATACTTCGAAAGGTTGTGCCTCTTGAGGGCCTCTTTCCCCGATACGGATGTTCAGATGTTTCTTTAGCACCGATTTTTAAAGTGAAAAGAGAATGTATGCAGTTTTACTCGTATTTATCTGCATCTTCCAGCATTCGAAATGGCCCTCAACAGTTTACAGACTGCGTCACTGATGATGTTTATGAAGATTAAGAATATGGTGCAGCTGAAAGCTCTGCCTTAAAAATGGCGCTCAGCTATCAGTGCGGTCTAGTGCGGCACAGAATCCCCTTGTTTCTATTACAGATGAAGCATTCTGTAGGGAAAGTTTTTATCCATCTACACATTTGACCTATGACTCCAAGCTCCTGCAGCCTCACACAAACCGGTGTGCCACACTCAATCATAAGCTTTCTCCAAATCGACAAAGTCAGCGGCAGCGTGGGACTTTGCTTACCATGCATATATGACACATTCAGTAAAATGAATTAACATTAAATCCTAAATAAAACTCTTCAGGGCTAGCACTCTGCTAAAGGTAGTGATACAGCCGAGCATTCGCCATTCGCCCGATTGGTCTTGCTGATCATAGATGTGAGTGAGATGGGACGATAGTTTTCGGCCACCGTCGAGCACTTATCCCTTTTCAGGATGCAAGGCATTATTTTCAAGGCATGCCTTGAGATTAGCACAAGCGTTATCTTCAAGGCATACCTTGAGACTAAAACCAGCGTTAATTTCAAGGCATGCCTTGAAACTAGCGCTAGCGTTATTTTCAAGGCATGCCTTGAGGTTAATACAGTAATAGGTGCGTTACTTTAAAAAAAAAAAATTTACATCTTAGGCCTTACGTGAAACTTATGCGGAGTTTACTTTTTTCGAGTTTTACTGCTCGAATCAGGAATATGTGGCTCAATTTAAGACCATTGAAAATCAACATGCACCCAAATTTAATATGAACTGCCAACGCATTTATGTTTACGAGTTAACCCAACACTAAAATGAACACAACTCTATATTAATCCCGTACGCATTTCTAAAATGTGATATGCTAGCATAGCAACTGAAAAAAAAATTCCAGGAATTTTGTGTTATTATCATGAAATATTTAAGAGAACGAGCAGTCTGTTAAGACGTCAGTAATAAGATGTTAGTTTTAAAAGCAAAAACAAAATAAAATTATCAGTTATAAGAAGCACATCACACTAAGAGTAAGAGATGAGCTCACACCCAACCTATCGCACATGATACATCACCAGCGACGAGGGATGAGCGCCAAACATCAACCAAAGCTCAGTCGGTCCTACTGATAAGACAGTTAAAGACTAATATAACATAAAAAGCATTTAAATTTCGTAATGAGAGGAGAAAATTATCTTTTAAGATCATTGCTGGAGTTTTAAGGAAGGTAGTAAAAGTAACTATTTCTTTTTAAAAGGTCGCAACATTATTTTTATCATTAAAATTAAACTTTCCTGTCTTCGAATAATTGCAGCAATGGTAGTTGAGTAGTGTGTTTTTTTTTTTTTTTTCCAAAGAGTAATTATTGAAATGAAGAGCTCGACAGCATATTTTCTAAGCAAGAAATGGAAGGTCTGCCAACCGAAACGAAGAACCAAAGGAAAATGTGACAGCAGTAGCGTTATTTTTCAAGGCATGCCTTGAGACTAGCATCGGCAGGGGCTGAGTTATTACATATATGTGACAATCGCAAGGCATGCCGTGCAACAGGGACTTCGGCGTTATTTTCAAGGCATGCCCTTAGACTAGCACCAGCATTATTTTCAAGGTATGCAACGCTCTTCTTACACAGAGGGTTCAAATGATAATGCCTTGAAAATAACACTTGTGATAATTTCAAGGCATGCCTTGCAAATAGCGACTTCGTTTCAGGATTGATACCTGAACTGCTTTTCGCTAAACGCGCAGTAGTTATCGTTTCCGTTTTGTGGTCGTTCTGGGCGCACGCATTTACGCCTTGCTTGCTTTCGCATCACAACTGCCGAGGCATGTTTTCTTGTTTGAATATCCTCCATGGAGCACTCAGCGTCTAGCGGCGCCCAGCACCACTCGAGTAAAATTTCATCCGCTTCTTTGATGAATGCACCATCAAAGTTCGCAAATCTCAGGGCTTGGTCAAGTGTTCCCCTAACATTGTCCAACTGGCCTTACAGAAGTTCCACCTTGGCTTATTGTCCTGGCCTTGCGCCGGCGAACAAGTGTTATGGTGATGAGAGCCGGCAGGATGTCTCCATGTATCTCTCTAGTAGTGGACTATGCGAAATCCGACGAAACCAGAGAATGTCCAGGTGAAACAAACCTCCTATCGAGACATGCAGGCAAGTGATCTTGGACTTCCCATATACCAGCGTTCGTGTAAAACGATGTACACCATTACCTGACTCAATCGAGACACTATTGTGGTTAGGCGGCTTGTAGAGATTTCAGATCCCACCAAACTTTAACTTCTTGGAGATCCGACGGAGAAGAGATTTGGATATTTCGCACTTTCGCTCTAAAGCCCTTCCTAATATAGACAGCGATGCCGCGGCATGCCTTCCGCGCCAGTCGACATTGACATCGGCTACTCTTCCGAGGAGCGTCTCCTGCGCCAGGCCAATGTGAACTCTCCTTCTGTTAGGACAGTCCACAGCTTCGTGTGGTGCAGTGTTAGACATCCCAGGACGTTCAACCGCAAGACTTTGACCAAATCAGAGTGAGTTCGGCGTGAGTTTTCCCAGACGCCGCCTAAGCTTTTTCAGCAAAATCTTTGTCCGTTTACCGTTCCAGGACCGTAAAGCAGAGTTATCCCTCCCGCGCAGGTTTTTGGTTTAATATTCTTTTTACTTGCCAAGTTTGGAAAAGTAAGCTTTACTTAGTTCAAAAAGATGATCCACCGAGGACCATTGTTCACTTCCAGAGGCTCCAATAGCGTACTCACTGACTCTTTAAGATTCACCAATATTTTGTTATCGTTTTTTTTATTCCTCTAAAATTGCAGGTAGGTTATAAAAATTTCGTTTGCTTATAAAAAGAACTCTTATGCAATCATCAAATCGTTCCAAAAACTTTTCAGACAAATGTTTGGTCTGGCAATGTTTAAAAGAAAACACTTCATTTTCACAGTATGGTTAGGAAATGTCTATCAACCCGAGCCTCTATTATATTTTATTACTTTATTAAATCAGACAACATTTTTACGGTTCGTATTAAACTTAAGCAAGTAAATATTATTTCCCTTTTAAAGTACATATTTTTCATATAGCTGACGCTAATGGATATTTTCAAAATCTTAAGAGAAGCTTCCTGGTAGAAACCTCTATTTCTAGTCTTCTAACAAAAGGCCATTTTGTTTAAACCATTATGACTAGGAGATTAAAACCTGTGTTTCTGTACATGAGATTTCAAAAATATTACGTGTATAAAATGTATTTATCTTATTTATTTACCTATTTTGAAATTTGTCGTCCCTATTGAACCTAACTCTAAACACTGCCAAGTAGAATTTTTAAGGCGTCAAAGTTCATCGTCTATATATGGGAGTAATTTTTATCTTTATCAGGCTGTCTTCATCTGTCGGGAGAGTTTGCTGCGAACTAATCCTGCAATGTTTAAGTTTTGTTGTCTTGACAGCTCTGCTTCTGGATATAAAGCCTCTGGTCCTGTTTGCCAGCGATTGTCTTCTAGAAGCTGTGGGTGCCATTAATGATCAATAGGATGGCTGCTATAAGGTCGTGGTGGTGCCTCTCAGTCTGCAACAGATATTGTCTGTTTCATCGCCGTGAACCACTCTTCGTCTTGATTTGCTAAGAGTGTAGCTTGATAGTTTGATGATGACCTGGGCAGTTTCCCGTATGCTTTTGTGCCAGTACTTCACGCATTTGCCATCACTCAAATTAGGCAATTTTTTAGACCTTTGGTCATATCTACTTTTCCTGATAGCAATCTGGCTTTTGTGGGCTTTGGTTTTTGACCTGTAATAGGTAACAATGTACCTATTTTCGAATCATCAACATATTTGCAGGAGAAGTAAGATTGCTCTTTGGTGTAGCACGGTAGTTCAGTTCAAAAGAGAAATGTTGTTGATTTTGGTTGCTCTCTTTTTTAAATAGATTTTTTAAATTGTTTATACTTTTCTTTACACAAAGCTCTTTGATTCTAGGAAATTTGGACTTTCGGATACAAAATTGAAGTATATTTACCGATTTTGGGTGAAAGCTTTGAAAACTGTAGAAGAGATTTCCGTGCTGTTGTCCAAACCAGGCCAAATGGAAACTCCATAATCTTGCAAACGCAATTTTTTAGGCGATTGATAACCTGGTGACTATCATCGAGCCCTGTTTGAAGACTTTAATTTTTTCAAGTTCCAGAAACTTATGTGCTTTTGACAGTCACTACGTCTGATAACTTTCTCTGTTATTTGTTTTAGCATCCCTATTGTTAAAGGCTCATATTTGTTTTCATCATCTTTCATGCCATCCTCAGAAAGCACGTGCCCTAAGTAATTCGAGTCCATCTCAAGGAATTGGCACTTGCTTACGTCACACACTCTTGTGCTTTTTAAAAGACATTTTCTTACCTTTTCAATGCCAGCAACTCTTTTGTGCAGCTTATCAAGTCATAGTCACGTACAGCCACTTATTCCAGGTCTCCGGAAAAAAATTTTCTTTGCTTTTTAGAAGTCTTCTTGGGCTAACAAGTACCGATGGACGATCCAGAAAACATCTTATCTATAAAATTATTGATCACACTTGGCAATGTTGAAGCTGCATGACAGTTATCAATCTTTTTCATCAAAGATCTAAGAGGTTGGTTGAAAAATAGAAGCACACTGCAAGTTTACATTAATTTTTAGGCATCAGAATTTTCTTGTAGGAAGAATCTGTCAACATAAATTTATTTACCACCAATATATAAACATAAAAATATTGTGTGAATTTGTTAAGATCATTAGTCTTTTTTGGAAATCTTACAAGGGTAGGGACAAGCGATTTTTGCCGCCTCAGAAATAAAGGCAATTATAATAATAAAAAAAAGGTCCAAATTCAGCCCTCCCTCACGTCTCAATGTCACTTATCTTGTATTTCACTAACACCAAAGTCAAAATTTCTAAGATATTCTTTCTTTCTACTTTTGTGATGATAAACACTAGGCTTAATTATGCAATGAAAATGCGCCAACATATAACATATCCCTTTTAAAAAAAGTTTCCTTCATATTGTGGTCATAACGCTTACAAAATAATCTACCAAATTGCAGGACTGTCAATATGAAAAATAAACTAAATTTACTGTGTCCTCAAAGATAACCGTTAGGCAGAGGATGTGCTCCCACATCAAAATGGACATATACAAATATTTTCAACCTCAATTTCAATGTAGCTTACATTTTCATGTAAGAACTGTGACATTTTCAAAGTGAAGCTTGACCATATGCAAGAATAAGATAAAGAGGGTTTGAAAAAAGTAAGACAAGAACATCATTCAGAAGGACAATTTAGAATGTAAAGCCGATCAAAGTATGAAAGTCATAACAACGATAAAAACTTAATTCACACTTCATCTGAACACATTTAAAGCCTACTACTTCAAATAAATCTAGGTATTATATTGGGAATTTATTTGAATCTTGAGAAGAAAGGAGCCATGAAAATGTAATCTCAAAGTGAATGGAACAGAAGAGCGCCCGGTTTTTTTTTCTTTCTATCCAATGATAGTGATTAGATCCATTCGAACCGAGTTGAAAAGATACAGCCATGTTTTTTCGTCAACGGAATGGTGCGACTTTGTCAAGAGAAGTGAAAGGACAAATCCATTTTTTGTTGTTCAAGTAAAAGGACGTCTACATTAAAAGAGAATTGCAAAATATTTTAATCAGCGGGTAAAAATAAAAATGGTGACATTTTCAAACGGATGTCAACAAAGCAGTTGCAATCTGAGAGGGAATCGCTCAAGATGAAGTACAACATTGACCATTCGACTGAAGCCGACTGTGGGTGTAACAAAAGGACAGGAGGGGCCACCCTTGGACGCTTGCAAACCTTTCAGCTGGACGCTCGGTACGAGGGGGGTTGCAAGATCGATGCTGCACAGTATTCAGATCTGATGAAACTGCTTACATACAGTCATACCAACCGTGCACCACAGGATTCATACAGACTGGGAAATAATGATTCAAGAGATGGCGGTGCTCTGCAGCACCCACGCGTAAAGGATTTGCCATTGGCACAACTCAAGCAAAGCAATGTCCTTTTTAGTTATAACAACAGAGACTTTGAATTTGTAATTGGTATAAATACGTTATTCATATTTCGAAGAATGTGGAATTTGGCAAAATTAAAGAGAAAGAGTGAAAGAGAGAGAGAGAGAGAGAGAGAGAGAGAGAGAGGAAGAGAGAGAGAGAGAGAGAGAAAGAGAGAGAGATAGAGAAAAGAGTGAAAGAGAGAGAAAGAGAGACAGAGAGTTCATTTTGAATCTTCACGCTTTGAGCAAATGGTATTTTCCTTGCTGCTGCAACAGTTGGCTTAACGGTTTTAGCTACACTTAGGCCTATGTGGTTCGCATGTATGCACTCTTCAATGTGATGTTCTTGTTCTTTTAGCTAACTTATCAAGGTTTTCATTGTATTTCAGCTCATCTCAGTTCAGCTGTTCACTCTAATTTAGGCCTGTGATAATCTGTGCGTTTTTAGTTGAAGTGACGATTATTCTTATGAAATATTTATTTTTCCACAATATGACTTGAACTTGATAGTAAATGGGCCTATCTTGACTTGCACTTTGTCAGCTAATTTTATACTCTAGGCATAATACTGATTTGTACCAGTATCTACCTTCGCTTTAGACAGAGACGTGATGTAGTATCACAGTCCAGTCTTCTGTGTTGTGTGTGTTCCTTTTACAATACTCAAATAGAACTCTTGAGTTACCTTATCTATTTTTCAGGCTGCTTTCTTTGGTCCATATTTTGTAGACTGGCCTCGATTGCTCTTTTGCTCAGCAGATGTCTAATGCTCTGCCAATTCTTCTGTTTCTCTTAACTTTCTTTCTTAAAAGCCTGAGACTGTACTCCAACTACAATTCTGTTTTTAGCAACTCATCTTCCAGTTTCCGACAGTCAGGGTTATGACCAATCATTCTTAACTCTGCACGGTAGTCATCTATTTTCTCTTGAAATCTTCTCTTTGATCTCATGTCAGTTTTTTTCCTTCGTGTACAAAAGTTTTCAAACTTTTGAAGGAGAGGCGCCATTTTGACCCACTGTTCTATTTATATAATGTTATTGTCTGATTCGAAGCTCTCTCTCTGCCAACCGACCTCCTTCTCTTTTGAAGAGCATTTAGTTGGGTAAATACAATTATAAAGAATGATCGTAAAAGTATGATTCAAAGCGAGGCGAGTGCTGTTTAAATGATCTTGTGCGTGTTTCAGTCGTTATGTCCCTTTAGCCGTGGCTAAACGGGCGATCCCCGTTTTTTTTGTTGTTTTTTTTTCGGTTAATCAATAATCCTTTGACTGACTGTTTCAAGTGATACATGGATTAAGATCATAAGTTTTCCATTTACTCATTTTTTTACCCTAGGAACGATTCTAGAATGTGGCCTTCATATATATATATATATATATATATATATATATATATATATATATATATGTAGACACACACGCACATAAATAATAAAATATATTAATTGATTTAAAAAATTCATTTAAAAATCTCAAGTGAATTAAGAACCATTATTTTTATAATGGACCTGGATAACTAAGATCCTGGAGTTTCCCCAAGTGAATTCCTGCTGAATTAATTTAAGCAAAAAAAAGAAAAAAAAAAACAACAAAAATGCATAAGATTTATAAGAGCGGAACCTGTCTATAACGTGCAGTTAGAATCTACATATGTCTGGCTTTGCTTGATATTCGAAAAAAAAAAAATACATACATAGTAATGGAAATTTTTATTCGGTTATAAAATCATGACTTCAGAGATAATTGTTCAAAAAATAATTAAAAAATGGTATGAAACAAATGAGGATTTCTTAAAATTATGTCAAATCAGCAAAAAATTGTAAAAAGGAAAAAGAGCCCGGATATATAAATATGGGATACAAAACGGGATTATGACATCCCTTGAATACACTTTGATTTTCAAAGAATATAGGTGCTCTACAAATCAAACATTACCATTACAACTGTCACCATTGCTTCTATCATTTCCGCGACTGCCATCGCCAAGATCAAACGCATCACCATTCCTAGCACAGTCACCGCTACTGCTACCTGTAAAGCAAAATAATTTTTCTCAGCAGGGCTGAGAAATTAGTTGGAAAACAATTTGGAGAATATGACTGTCAACAGCTTTTTTAAAGACAACAAATTTCCACACAGAAATTAATAATTCATTTGTATTAGTAGGCCTAATATACACAGGAAGATGTCCAATCTAAAAGTAGATATCTGGAATTGTCAAGCTAATTTAATTCTAGATGAGAGATATGAAAGAACGAGGTTTTTTTTCCCTTAGAGATAGGGCTGAGAAACAAGACATAGATAACAAATGTCAAGGATAGTCTCTTATCTATCGGAGGCTATTTACTGAATAATTGCCCCGATTGCAATACTTTGAACTGGTACATGTCTGCTTTCATTTATTTATTTTTAATATTAACATTAATTCATTTTAGGTAAACTTGTTTTTGCTTGTAGAACAGGCTTTCCCGGTGGATTATCTTGACGTCAAAAACATTGCAAGTCTCGAAAGATATAACCATATAATATAAAAATGAAGCAGAAAGTTTCAGTAAAGGGCACTAATCTAGCACAAAATTCATTTTTTTTTTTCCGTTTTTAACATTTTTATTAAGCCTTGCTCTCCCACTTTAAAAAACTATCTATTAACTTTTGATTAAACTTGCTTTTCGTCGCGTCTAGCAGTTTACTACGTTTTCCAATCGCTAACTTTGAATGGAGCCTAGTTATCACAAATTATCAAAGTCATCGTAACTCAAATTTAAGCTCACATTAAAATGAACGTGCTAAACAGGATGAGAATGTGGGAAGGTGAAATGATGCACGACTTTTTGGAGTGGAGATTATAGAATATACTCTAACAATAACGAAATAATAACACTGGGTCAGAAATAGCTTAGAAAGGCACGGGAAAAAAACAATTGGTTTCAAATAACAATTCCTTTCTATGAGCCTCGTGCTGGTATAGATGTAATGTATTAAGTATGCGTAATGATAATGTTTGTCTCGAGAGGTTGTCTAGAAACTTCTAGTGCCTGATGCAATGACATCGTGAACCAAATCGACATGATTAATCTGTGGATATTTTGTTCCTTTAAAAAAAAATTAAAGTCTGTTCTTTCATCATCTATGAAAAGAATATTTTTACCACATTTCAGACACATCCAGCTCATAACTTGCTTCCCGATGGCTGTTCCAGAACGTACGCCTTTTTGCAGCTGAACTATCGTTCCGTTGCGCGCGCATGTAAACCTTTTTGTGAGTTCATAGCCCTGAATTTTGCTTATTACAGTGGTGCGATACTGAAGAAGCTGGCAACTCTTTAAACTCGTGATATTCCTTCTATCTAAGATCCACCTTTTCCAAGATTATTGTCGGCTGTAGAGAACGCAATAAGTAGTAGTGATTTATCTTACAAAGTCTAAAAAATCGTAACGCCATGTGTAGCTCTCATAAGACAAACAAACACTTCAAGCTTATAAAAGCGGGAGCTGGCATTGAAATGGTCTGATCTCGTGAAAAAGGAAAAAAAAAATGAGAACATGGCTAAAAACTTTAATCATTGCATCAGCTTCTCACCAATATGCAGTAAAAAAAAATATTTACTTGGTGGGATTCCCAAGAAGAATCATATTGCCTGACCGGGGGCAACGATCTCGTATGCAAAAATCCCAAATATTCCGCTTCTAGTTTCTGGTCAGTTTGTGGGCCTATATCGTAACAGCCTGATGAAAACGGAAAATAAACTAAAAATGAAATTAATGGGCACCAAATCATGGCCTATGGGATCTATCAGATCTGACCACCTAAATTCAATATTTAGGTTTCTGCCCGTTAAAACTTGAACCTTTCCTTTTCAAAACAAAGATTAGTTTGCGCGAAATGCACCGAGCTACAATATTTCTCGGACTAAAATCTATATCTTTTTTTCGATGGAAAGTGATACACCGAAACCTCATTAATATTTGCAAGCTTTGGAGAAAGGGGTGTGAAAGAGCTTCAACAATCCAGATCACATGAAATAATTCAAGTCAAGCAAATAGAATACACTAAACCATTTTAAGGGATAGCACTCTTTATAAAAAATACAATTTTTAATTGGGTTATTTCCCATCACAATGATAGCCACAGTTAATCAAGGGTTGATTGAAATACAAAAAAAAAAAGATAAAAATTTCTTAAAGCCTGTCCTAAAAAGGCCTTCTTTAAATCGTATTTATAGTAAGTGATTAACAAAAAAAAAAAAAAAAAAAAAAAAA
>BLXT01000055.1:4274734-4292926 GCA_019648995.1 Plakobranchus ocellatus | reverse complement strand
GGGGGGGGGGGGGTGTTGTTTGTTTGTTTGTTTGTCTGTATTATATATGTTTTAGCATAAGCTATAAATGGGCCCATTTTTTCCCATTCAAGAATGGGTTATCCAGCTTGTTCTTTACTTAGACCTCTCTTAATCTTTGTCTGTTTTGTTCACATTAAGTCTACTTGTAAATTTCATATTATTTTGCTTTCCTACTTTCGATGATAGGTTTAATTTATTTAACTTAGAAAAAGGAAATGTAAAGATATATCGTCAATTTATCTTTCGCAATCTTTAGAGAACCATACTACGATAACTTGTAAAATATGAACTATTCAAATCATACACCTAATATTTTAAATTGCATTTTTTTTTCTCTTGTTGAAGCACTCCTTATTTAGGAGAGTATACTATCAGCCGAAACTGACTTTAAACATCATTTTGGTTTTTTTGCTGTTGTTGTTTTGAATTGCATATCCTGAAAACGACACAAATGCGAAGAGAAATGACAAGGCGGTAGAATTGTCTCGATTTCCTTGACAAATATGTTACCAAATAACTTGAAAAAAAAATTGTTACAAAACGTTAAAAAATCAACGCGTGCAAAGAAAAAGAAACAACAGCAGGATTCATTTGTAAATACTGTATTGTTATAGATGGAGCATTTAAATTTGTAAAAAGGAATTGTCAAGAAACAAATTATTCATCGGCGCTCTTTACTCAATGTTTTACATTTCTTCAGTCACACCGCTACTTTTCACAGTTGAACAACTAAAAATGTAAAAGAAATAATTCTTCTTAAAATGACCTAAAGACTCCACTTTGGCTACACATTGTGCAAATCATAATATTATGCAATATTTCTCTATCTTTAAGTTTTTCAAAGCTTTTCAGCCTCAACCTTTGGCATTATGCCTGACCCACTGTTTTAAAACATATTTTGGTATCTTTTGAGGTGTTTGGGAATTGCTACTACAAGTAATATCCCCTAAAAGTCAGTAACGTTTTACACACATTTTTTTTTCAATTTTTATCTCACATTTCAGATGAAACGCTTTAAACGCCTGTTCAATTTCTTTTGCACGGCAATATCCCATTCAGTGAGGCTAGAATCACTGGCATATTGACCTTGCTTCTGTGTAGGTGTGGTCGAGGTACTATATCCAGAGTCGGTCTTCAAGTGCCTCGCTTGTATAATGTCCTTGCATAAGTTGGTGGATGACAAAGCGTTGGTGTAGGAGTGGTTGCCGCTAGCACTAGAATGGTGGTTTGCGCGTTTTGAAATTGATTCAGACTGAAAGTTTTCATTTCGTTTTGAATTATTATACGAGGGAATCTCGCATCCCTCAAGAATCATGGGTTGTTTTTCATCAGTAACCCATCCAACGCAAAACATTGGAGCGCCTGGGGATGTTTTTGATACAAATCGACGGTTTGGGTGCTGATCTATCGAAAATGTCGTTCTTTCTGATTCCTGGCTGCGCAAACATACGGGTGACATTCTACTGCGATTGGTATTTTGAGTGGCTGCCTGAGCAGATACCTTGTTGATGTTGTTACAAAACTCTGTAATCTGGTCAGAAAAGTGGACACGATTCCTCTTTTTGACGCCAGCATTTGAGTTGCTCTGTGATAAAGTATCGCTTCCAGCAGAATGTAAATGACCTGATTTGATTAAAATTCGGTTTGGACTAACGGCCGTTTTTCTATAGCTTCGTATAAAAATTTGACGTCCTCTTGGTAAGGAACGCGAGGACGGTAGGTGAGTTTGCTGGCTTTGCTGAAATGAAACATGTGGCTGTTGAACTTGATGTTGATATTGTGGATGCTGCAGGTCTGCCTGAAAATGTTGCTGAGCTGCAGGTTGTGACGGTGGCGGAATTGTTCCAGGTTTAGGCTTTTGGGTCTCTTTGGTTGTCATAGACTGCTGTTGTCTTATTTTGCGTTGAGTCGGTGGAGATAATATAGCTGGTTGCTGTGGAGCTCTGTAAAATTTTGCTTGTTGATTAGATGAAGTTTCTTTATCTGAAGGCAAAAGACCAGAACTAGATGAAGGAGCATTCACAGGGCTACTAAGCCAACGCTGAGAGAGAGGTAAAAATTCACCCTCTGGATGGCTATGTTTTTCCCCACGAGTTGTGCCCAGCTCATTTGCAAATCTTTCCATGCGATCAAATTTAGCAGTTTGTTTAATAGTTGGGACATTAGGTGAAAAACTCTCTTCAGGTCTGCTCTCGGAGAGAACGGAAGGTTCATACATCCGGATTACAGTTTTATCAGAGAGAAGTGATTCTTTACGCGAACAACCTAATGAATTTTTAATCGCACGACGTACTGCGTTTTTATCCACAGACAGCGCCGCAAGTGAATTGTTATCAACATCAAATCTACCAGCTCTTTTTTGCCAATCTCTTTTCACTGGTTCTTGAAAAGGGTGCTCTTTCTCATGCATCCTTACGACAATCTCGTCGTCAGAAGATTTTACAATATAGTTGCATCGTGCTTGGTTGTCATTTGCTCTCCTCGAACTCCTCGTGAAATTGTCAAAAGTGGGGTCGCTCATTTTTATTGCATGTGTGAAACGGTTTAAAGAATGAGATATTTTTTCATCATAATGCTGAATATCTTTTTCTTTGGTGAAATGATGAAAAGTGGCGGTATTTTCGGGCTTTCCTTTTGTGAAATGATCAAAAATCTTGTAATTTTCAGCATGCTTCTGTAAAAGTGGTTTTTTTGTGAAAATTTTACTAGTAGGCGATTTTTTATTTAATTGCAGTATTGGTTTTTCTATTGTGAAATTATCAACAAAGAGCGTTTTCTCATTGAAATGCGCAATGGATTTTCCCTTTGTGAAACGATCACCATTTAATGATCGTTCATTATACTGCTGCTTTGGTTCTCTTTTTGTGAAATCATCACCAATGGCCGATTTTTCATTGAACTGCTGTATGTTTTTTCCTTTTGTCAAATGATGATCACCCGGAGATTGTTCAGTATACTCTTGTAAGGCTTTTTGTTTTGTGCATTGATTACTTACGGGTGATTTTTCTTTACACGGCTGAGAAAGTTTTCCCTTGGTGAAATGATCACCATTTGAAGATTTTTCATTATAATGCTGTGTTGTTTCTCTTTTTGTGACATTATCACTAATGAGCGATTTTTCTTTGTACTGCTGAATAGGTTTTACCATTGTGAAATGATCACCATTTGGAGCTTTTTCATACTGCTCTCTAGGTTTTCCTTTTGTAAAAGGATTACCAGTGAACGATTTGGATTTTTCATTGTTATGCGGTGTGTGTTTTCGTTTTGTAAAATGATCAACAGTGTGCGATGTTTCATTGTACTGTTCTATGGGTTTTGTTTTTGTGAAATGATTATGAGAGGGCAATTTTTCATCGTGCTTTTGTCTGAGGGTTTTACTTTGACCAGGGCACTTGCTGGCTTGGCTAAGACTACGCTCGTTGGTTTCAGGGGAATCTGCAGACGAGTTTCTCTGATCTAGATTTGAAATAGAATTTATAGAACAATTGACATACCTGGTTTTATCCCATGTTTTTTCATTTTCCATGTCTTTGTTAGGTAATACAAATGAATCCCAACCAGAACTTGCATTGTTAGTTTCCATAACAGTATCGGTATCTGAAAATGTTTTAAAGTTCGAACAGACAGGAGAGTTGGCACGATTACTGTATGGTGCCATTTTGGTTGTCTTTGTTCCTATATCTCTGGTGATGGTGTTCTTTTTTGTTTTGGCATGAATATCATGGTTTGCTTCAAAAGAACGCGGCTGAACTTGAGGAGAAGAAGGATACAACCCTGCGCGTTTTTCATCTCCTTGAGGCATGGTACTTGTAGCTTTTTCTCTTACAATATTTTGTTTTGCCGGTACATTATGTTTAATTTCCCTTTGTGTGGCTATACAAGGTTGTTTCAAAAGAGGACTCGGCATGAGTTTGTCTAGAGCTTGGAGTTGTGTTTGTGGAAATCCAGGTGACAAAATAGGACTAGTAGATCGTGTAGAGCTTTGAAAAACAGTATCCATCGCTGTAGATTTCTCAGCCGCTGAGAGAGCTTTTAAAACATTTTTAAATTGGTAATCACACTCCTCATTATCAGAAATCAAACCCTCCAGCTTTTCAAGCTTTTTCAGGTTTTCTGGTCTTGGTATATAGTGATGTTGAAGTCTATTTTGATATACACAGCTAGTACTTTCACTCTCAGATAAAAGACCAAATGTGTTGACTGAGGCGTCTTTTAGATTTGCCTCAAGAGAAGGCCCAGTGTCCTCCTTTGCAAGATTTTGGCTTGTTATTAAATCACTTTCTGCACCATAAGTATTGGTAAGTTTTACTCTATATTCTATATTTACACTGCTCTCGTCAGCACTTCTGTTTGCTTTACTGTGCGATAATGAAGTTTTAATTTTTGATAAATTCCTTTTCAAGAACCTTGGGCACATATTGGCAACGTGTTCCTCTTTTTCCATTTCAGCGCACTTATCTCCAGATAGAGCATCTCCCCGATTCGATTTGATATCTATATCGTTTTTGGTCGCTTTTTGAGAGACAGATTGGTGTCTCTCATATATCTCCCCTGGAATCAGAGAAGTGTGCACTTCCGAAGGTGTAATTGCATTTTTCCTGTTGGCCATTGAATTCCGATAATCTTCATATTTCATGTTATACATATGAGAGGCACTTTTGCCTTGATTACAAGGTTGGGATCGGTAGTCTTCCTTATCGTTTTCTTCAACCCCATGAGGATAATGGCTTTTTATCTTAACAGCTTCAATATAGCCAAGACCAGTTTCTGTTTGGACAAGTCGGTCGGTTGATGAGAATGCATCAGTTTGCGCACTACTTTCACGGATTGTATAGGAGAGCTTCGTTGGGACCCTCGATTTTTCCGCCTCTTTTTCACGTGGCTCCCTAAACTCGACGTGAATATATCCATTATCCGACAATACGCGTGGATAAAAGTTTGAAAAGAGATTTGGTGGCTCAACTATGACTTTAGCCTCGGGATGACCATCCCCTTGGGAAAGATTTAACAGAACGCTATGGCACCCTTCGCTATCTGATCGGGGCACTAGAAAAGCATTTACACTTTTTGCATAAAATGAACAAGGTCCAACACATGTAAAACCTGCATTAGGGCTCTGCCAATCAATTTCTTTCAGCCTATTCATGACATGACAAGGTTCTGCAAAATGCTCCAACTTTGAGGAGGGGCTTATCCACGGAACCACGTTGATATTAGTTTTCTCTCTTTTTCTGTAATCGCTACCAGTAATATATGTATATTCTAAATCTGTTGGTGGTACCATATCACCTTCATTTAAAATGGATAAAGGAGAGGCGTTGTCAATAAGATTTGTACCAGTGGAAGCCATTTCATTTTGAGAGGAAGCATAACACATCTGAGTTTGAGTTTCAACCAAATCTGACTTTCGCGATGACTCTGGATTCGGTGAGAAAGGACAGCTAGAAGTTGGGGAAGTGTTTACTTTTAGTTCTCTAGCAATGTCGATGATTTGTTTGGGACATGTAATGGGTTTTGTGGCATGTAACGTAGACTTTAGCAGCGAATCATTTGAGGACGATGTTGGAGGAGAAAATCCAAGCACAAAAAGTCTCTGTATCTTTGACTCCCCTTCACATACAGAGCTTTGGAGCTCGTTTTGCTTCAAATGTGATCCATCGTTCGAACGTTCGCCGGGTTTGATGTGTTGCAAGTAAAGTTCAATGCTTTCTTTCACCGTTTCTTCAATGACATTTTTTAACTCATGTAATGAAAGAGTTTCCTCTAATGTTTTCAGCCTGACAAAATCAACGCTCCCCTTTTCCTTTCTACTTCTTTCACTTTGGTCACACCCTCTATCGTCAAGGGATGAGCTTACACAAAGGTGAGACCCTTCTTTTTCATATCTAGAAAGCGATTTCCCTAACAATAAGCTCATCGTCATGTCATCAACGTTTGTGATGCTCCCGCTAGCCAATTTTGCTGGACAGCCAGTTGGAAGGTCTTTTCCTGAATGATGCCCAATTATACCCTTGCAGCTAATGGCACCGTTAGGTGGACTCTTTAATGAACTGATATTGCTCTGCCTGTTGATTTTGAAATATTCTTTCGTCAGACTACACTTGCTAGGTTTTTGAGTGCCCAGCGGCTTCATAAAGCTTTGCGTTTCAGCCGACGTTTTGTTTGCTTTTTTATCAGAGAATGAAGGCGGAGTTAGCGATTTGCCTTGCAAACTGTTTGAGGTTTTTTTAAGCATGTCATGTCGTAAACTGAGAGTTGTGGTTCGAGGCTTAGGAATTGGTATGATGTGGTTTCCGTTATGCAGCAGCTGCGTAGCACCAAGATCGCATTGGCGAGTTGGTCTCTCGGGCGGTATTGCTTTCTTTCCCTCAGAAGATTTCGACCATAGCGATGTAATCACATGCGCCGCGCCAATACCACCCATGTGAAAAGTCTTCCCTTGGCTTTCCTCTCGAACACAAACTAAAACGACAAATAAATCCATAAAGCATTAAACCTAGAAAAATATTTCGAAAATACTATTTTTTAGCAACGGTTGAAAAATCTAAAAAGACTTTTATGCCCACATTCTTCTAGATATGATTTTTGAGAATTGATATTTATGGGTTTTGTTTTTATTGAAATAATTAATTTTAGGTTTATTGTGCCATCTTTCCTATCTCGTATTTACCTGAATCTTGAAAACGAAATATTTTTTCTTATTTCTTTACTTACTAAGGTCAATTTTCGAAAAATTGTGTGGTGGACTAATATAGTTAGGATGCATTTAGTTGACAATCTAGCAATTCTTTAAGATCATATGAATTTGTAAACATCTCATGTATTAACTTGAAAAATTAACAAGTTATTGAAATGAGTTTACAACAAAAGATTCTTATTCTTGTGGTAAACTGTCATTAAATATAAAATGAGTATTTCATTTTTAAATATAGAAACTTCGCCCTAATTAACACATGTTTAATGAAAATTCTTACTTCTCTGCCCCGCCTCACGGGTGTCGCTTTTATCAAATAATGTTTCTAGAGAGGAAGCTTTGTCATTGTCTGTCATCGCTGATGCCTCAGTTTCATAAAAATCTTGTAGTTGTCGGTCAGAAAAATTACCAGGTAAGAATTTCTCGTGTTCGCTTAGCACGTCTCGTTCTTGTGTCAAAGTTTGATTTTTCATTCCTAGTCCACTGAGCGGTTTCAGGTCTTCAGGTGTTAGAATAGGCGTGCTATTTTTTTGTTGAAGCTGCGCATTCAAGAAAGAGTCTTCACTGAGGGTATCTTGGTTGAATTTATCATGGTTTAACGAGTTATGAAAGGATATGCTTGTTTCTTTATGACATTGTGGAACTTTGCACTCGCACCCCAGGCTTTTCATAAGGCTCCAAGTAGGATCCGGCTGTTTTTCAGGTGAAACATCTTTTCCTGCTCCTGCTTTAAGTGAGTTTTTAGAAGATGATTTCGGAGCCGAACTTAAAGAGGTATGTGTACTTGCCATTTCCTTCGTACATTTTGAGCTGGTACATATCTGACAATCTTCATCTTTACACGAACTATGAGAGGAAAAATCTATGTGTTTTTTTGTTGCACCTTTTAGTGCTTTTTTTGGATTGTTCCACGTGAGCTTCTGTTTAGCGCGCTGTCTTGCTAAATCCTGATGTTTCAACGTGTACACTAAATTCTGGACAGCTGTCGGAGATTTGCTGCCGAAAAATTGACTGCGTTGATTGGCTGTATCTATTCCCGAATTATGTGTATTAGCCAAAGTTCTGTTTTGATCAAACTGGCGTGTTCGTCTTATATATTTAGGAGATATATGCTTGGAATTTATTTTTTTTCCTTTTTGCCAATCTTTGAGCAATCTTTTTTTACTAGCACTAGAACCAGACAGTTTTCTCATAGGAATCTGAACGCCAGATGTCAATTGAAATTCGTCTAGAGAAAGACACGTTTCATGCTTTTGTAATTCTTCAATATCGCGACTGTTACCAAAATCCTGTTTTTCTCTATTTTTTTTAACTCTGTTCACAAAGTGCATGGGTTGCGAAGAGCTTTTTACTTTGTTGTGGAAAGCGTGTGGTTCGACATTAACTCTTTTGTTCACTTGATCTTGCCTCCACCAACTGTCCATGCTTTTTTTTCCCGTACGTATACATTTTTCAGGATCAAAACTTCCATTGCTTTTGAGTGAGTCAGAACTATGTGTACATTTGCTTTTGAAATGTCTCTGAGATGCCCTCTCGGGCTGCTGATTTTGCCGGAGAATATGATCATCATAATCATCAAGTCTCCTTCCCAAAGATCGATCCTCTTTTAGTTGCTTAGATGCATTATGTTGATCTGAATCAGTTATCGTATCTCCGTGTCTGTCTTGTCCACAAGTTTTTTCACACATATTTGCTTCTTCTGTATTATGGCACTCCATTTCCATCAACTTTTTGTCTAATGAAGTGTAAGCGTCCGTCTCATTGCAAACGTGTCTGATTTTACTTTTCTGTCTCTCTCTAAATATAGGAGAAGAATGTAAAAGCATTGTATTTTGCTCATCAGAATTCCTCTTTTTTGTTTTTGTCTTCATTTTCCGTTTCTTAATTATCATCGATGCGCCGTGCACGCGCCTCATCCTTGTCGATTTGTACAGATTCATCACGGAATGACTTATTTTCGGGCTTATCTCGATTTTACGTGGAGTTTCACGGCAACACTTAGAATTCTTGTGTCTAACCTTATTTTTTAATGTAAAGGTACATCTTGGACTATGAAATGATGTCGATTCAATATCTGATGAGCTAGTGGTTTCTCTCAAAAATTGTTTCTGACCTTTATTTTGAAAATAATTGCCTTTACTATCAGGGCAGAGAGTCAAGGAATTTTTGTGACAAAACGATGACAATTCCTGACTAGGGCATCTTACGTTGTCGTGATACTTTGAGCTCCCTTGACTTACATTATGATGCCAAAAAGGATCATCAACATTTTTCAAATTCATAATAGATTTACCATTGATATTATGCTCGGAATCTGAAAATATGTGACTTACGGCCTGTTTATTCATGGTCGGTGTGGAGTTTTTTGAAAACTCACATTTCTCCAAATTTTCCCTCTCTTGGTTGCTGGCAGGGTCATCGCAGTTTACAGCACTACCCTTTATAGTTTTACGAGATTGTGATTTTTTTTTCGATCTTGATTGAGATCTGTTGCGGCGTCTATTAAAACGAAAGGACTTCACTGGTTTTTTTACCTTCGCACTCCTTTCCCACCAAGCAAGCTTTGCGTCATATAACTGCTGCTCAGATTGCCCACAGAAATCTTCATTTGGTTTTAAAGGGGAAAACAATACTGTCCCCTTTTTTTGCTTTTGGGTGTTCTGATAGTGCGCTTTTATTTTAATCTTTGCTACACGCTCTTTTGTTTTCTCTTTCGCATTTGGCAAGGTTTGTTTTGGTAAACTAAAGAGAAATGTATCTACAGTTGATTTGAGCTTATCACTCTTGCCTCTATTATTTTCATACGGAACAAATTTTGTGTTTTTCATTTGAAATTTGGTATCTTGACTGGAGTTATTCACACCGTAACTTTGAAACAAGGCCGCATCTTTTTTGGTATTGTTGGTATCACAACTCCGTTTCGGTTGTGAATTCAGTTTTTTCCTCATTTTTGGCTTGTTGTCTTGAACTAGTTTGATTGATTCATTATCGTTTCGCTCACTACATGGATATTCAGAAAACGTACAATTGCTATTGGCAGCAACGGGAAGAAAAGTGTCCTCAATATTTTGTTCTGCGTCTAAATTACCAATAAAGCATTTCATGAACTCCTTAACAGTTACGTCATCCCCTAGCACTATTTCAATGTTCTGAACAGTCTTTGTGTTCTCTTTGCTGGTATCCGTTGTGTTTGTTTCATTAGGTCGCTTCTTGAGAGGTTTGTCTCTTAGTGGGCTTGTCGCCAAAATGGAATGATTTGATGGAGTAAAGAGATTTTCAACTCGGCATTTCTGAAAGGATCCTCGATGCACCTCTGGTTTTTTAGTGTACTCTGCTGTTTGAACCAAGTTTGAATCTGAATAAGAAAAAACGATTTGATACAGACTCTTGCCATTGTTTAGACTTTTGTATTGTCCCGTCTTTATCTCTTGATTAACCGGCGCCTTTTTGTCTTGTTTAAGATGAGTTACCAATCTTTTTGAGGCAGAGGAAGCATCACATTTTGATCTCAAACTTGATGAATTTCTTGCGTAAGATATGTTTTGTGATTCATTGCCAGCCATCCATGTGAAGGACTGGGAGAACATCAACTGCGATTCCCTAAGCCTTGTTTTATTCTTAGACGTATTGTTTTCGACAATACTGTTTGCGCATTTATTATGGTCTTTACTTGTCTTGTTCTTTCCTCCATCTGCTGATTTAAATGTTGTGCCATGGAATTTCCTCGTGCACTTGTGCGTGTTGTTTGTGATATCACTATCAGACATTGACTTTTTCTGTACTAAATATCTTTCCTCTTTGTGTGTGAGACGTTGCAGTCGAATGGGCATTTTTGCAGACGATTCATCAGATTTGCTCATAACAAAAGAAGTATTATCAAAGTTGGCATTGCGAACAAATGTTTCCGACTCTCTTGTCCAGTTAATATTATGTCGCTCAAATTGCCAACTGTTGTTACTGGGACCATGGCTTCCGAAAGTGTGCGTATAATTACTTGCATGTGTTTCGTTTTTACCATTAGATAGGTATTTCTCACCAACTGTGCTCTTACTATTATCTAAACTTTCATTTGAGTGTTGTCTTGCACGTTTTAAAATAAAATAAGGTAATAAAACGTTTGATTTTAATGACTTAACTTGATTCTCAAAGATAGGAGTTTGCATATTTAGAGTTTCTGTTCCAGTACTACCATGGGATAAATCTACAGCATTCAATTTTCTCTGAGGTGACGCTATATAAGGTTCCGTGAAAGAATTGCTCTTGGAACATCCAAATAGTTGATTTGGAGCTTGTGCGACCTCCTTCACTGGATATAACGAAGAGAAATCAGTTTGCTCGTGCTTCATTACATTACACTTGCTCTTCTGCACCAAATTTCCAAGATCGCTAAAAAGCCCCTTTTGTGTGGATTGATCCAAACACACCATTTTTTGTATTTTGGGGCTTGATGAAGAGATTTTGTGAGTTATACCTGGAATTATTTCCCTCTGTTTATAACTAAAAACCTTCAAATGTTTGTCAGTTGTAGAAGCTTCTGGAGCAGATATACTTGATTTTGTAACAATGTCATTGCCTTCATGTAGGCTGTTATGGGATACATTTTCTTTCTGCACTAACGAAACGCGCGCTTTATTGTTGTAAGACCCAGTTAACATTTTTGGAGACGCTAGGAGAGTTTCAGTAAAACTGCCAATGTCTTTTGTACATGTATGTGTGCGCATAGTCTTTTCTAGCGATTTCACACTACCTTGTCCTTTTAGTTGAAAGGGATCTAGGCGAAACATGACCTCTACTTGCGATGGTCGAATGAAGGTCGCATTGGATTTTTTTTGCCTTTCATTCGGTGCATAATTATCATGATCATTTTGAGACCCAACCCTGATTGTGTTGTCAGATTCGATTTGGCTGATGTTTAAAACAGATGTGCCTGTTAGAGCACTAGAAATAAGGCTTTCACTGCATGCGTTTTTATAAATTTTAGACACGGTTGAAACAGCGTTTTCAGATGTGTAATCCAGCCCAGCAGAGATAATGTAGCCTGTTGAGGAGCTGGTCAGTGACACAGGAGAAGAGCATTCTCCGTCGGTACAACCTCTGTTAGTCGGCGCACCTAAGTACATTTGCTTTTCCCTACAATTTATTAAGCATGAGTCCTGATTGATGTTGCGTAACTGAGGACAACCAGTCGATGTGTCAAATGTCTCATGGTCATACTTTCTTCGAAACTCTGATGCTGCTTCTTTATTGTTTATCAATTCAGGTTTTGTTGGGCTACACCCAACGCGCAGTTTTGGTTCGTACTGTCTGTACTGAAAACGGTTTCTTCTTGGTTCTTTACAATTGTGTTTCCAAGGTTTTCGCAACTTTTTCACATCTTCATGACCTAATGGTAAATTGTACGTAAAATAATTATCAAACATCGAATTATTTTCACTGGCGCTATTGCAGTGTTCATCATCTTTACTGTTATCATTCAGAGATTTGGTTTTTATTTTTACAAAATGACGTTTAAATTTGCTATGAGAAGAGATTGCGTTTAATGTTTTCGGGATGGAACCATAGTTGTTGATGCAAGAACTTGTTGAAGATGTAGCACATTCTTGGCTATTTTTTGAAATGCTTGAAACATGATCACCCGAGATCTCCGAGACACTCGGGGCATCAGTTTTTTTCAGAGACCTATTGCAGTTGGCAACAAAGTCAAGAACTCTCTGGCGCCGGAAAGTTGCACCACTGCTTGAACTGAAAGCCAGATCTGCGCCAGCTTGTGAAGAACTCGAACGTCGTGCAGATATAGCTGAATGGAACTGTGTGCGCCCGCTGGCTGCGCTTGACCAAAAGTGTCTTTGGACATTACCTTTACTCTTCTGCTCCTCTTTGGAGGAAAACCTTGATGGATGCGTATCGGTGATAGATCTAGAACTGCAGTGTGTAGATCCTTTGTTCCCACTTCTTGGTGTGCAGAATGGAGAGGTCAAATTAGATTCTTTACGTTCATTGCCACTGTGGCTCTGTCTTCTTAGAAGCTCGGTTTGGCAGTTTGACCTCTTGGCCAGGGCGTGTAAAGTCATTGTTTGATCCATGATATTTGCATTTGAAAAACGTTTCCGGTTTGAAATCCTGTTTGATGATCTGCTGGCAAAAAGTTTCTTTTTGAAGCCTGGCTGCTTTACGTAGTTTGAAATCAGGGTCTTACTTGGTGATGTTTTAATAAAACGTTGCTTCATCTTCAGTTCTGATTGATTTTGAGGACTTAGAAACTTTTTGACTGCTTGATAAACTCCGTCGAGGTTTTTACTTATTTTCTCTCCTCTTGTCAAATGGGATAAGCGTCTCTCTGACAAGTGGCTCGTATTAAAGTTCGCAGAATTTAAATGCGATATTTCTGACGATTTATTCTCCCAAAACTCTAAAAGATTTGAAAACTTTTTCGGCGTTGCAGGTGAGCTAACGTCGTCATCTATTATCTTACACTCCTGACAGTTACTTTTGGGAGGATAGAGATACAAGTATGAGGGTAAAGCAGTCCGACTATAAGGTTTGCCTCTCTTCATTATGCGACTGTGTGTTGCTTTGTGGTCGTAGGTGAAAACAGAGCATCCCTTACGAGATTCAGTGTATGCCGTTTGCCTGCTTAACATTTTATCGATATGAGTCATGGTTTGAATGTCTTTATCGAATGCTACGTTGGAAATACCGTTTAGATGGTCCACACTGGGGTCTGACCAAAACAGAGTACAACTTGATGAGGATTTTTTCAAAGGTTTACTTCTCTTTGCGTCAAGGTAATTGCAGTTACTTGCTGTGAGCTTAGTAAAAATCGATCTTCTCCGAGGTTTTACTTTTGAATGATTTGACAAAACTTTATTTCTCCCGAATTCAGCTATTTTTATTTGAGAGACCTCTGGATGATACGATGTTTTTGAAAGCAATGAGCTCATTATTGAATCTGAGGCAGAAATATTTAGGTAACTAATGCAATTTCTCAGACTTGTTTGGCATTGTTTTTGTGAGTTGGTACTTAAGTTGGGTTCTGATAGTGATACACCGCAACCGCAAGCTTTGTTGGAGTAATTAACATTGCTAAACTTATATCCTCTCGAAAATTTTTGGTAGAAACTAGGTTGATCAATGTGTTTCTCCAAAATGGTATTGCTCCAGTCTTTATTTGCAAATCTGTTTGGTGGAGAATGTTCAAAATCACTGATCATCTCCGCAAAAGATTTTGTTTTTTTAGGAGTGTTTTCTGGGGATGAAATAGGATCTAAATCTCTTTTTGTTTCGCTTGACTGAAAAGAGCATGCTGACCTTGGATGTTCTAATGAGCTTAAAGAGTTGAACGGAAGATCTGATATACTTTTTAATGTGGATAGAGATGACAAGTGCGTTCCGCTTTCTGTAAAGTAATCAGCAGACGATGAGTTGCTTTTAAAATCAGGATCATTTACAACTGAGGCGTTATCTTCTAAAATATTCTTATCAGCATCACTGAGCTTCAATGATTGATGCTCTGGTGATGCTTTTTGGAACCCCAAACTTAGTTTTTGAGGACTGCTTAAAGATTGCAGTCGGTGCATAGCCTTAACTTGCTTTGTGACTTTCCCATATCGCGGTGCTTTCAAAGCTCCATCACTTTCAGAAAACCAGCTCGAGGAAGGATCACAATCGCCTGAAGACTTAAGGTTACAATTAGAAGTGAATATTTGATTTTCTTGGGTGTGTTTATCTTTATCTTGAGCATTTGTTTCTAATTCACACCATCGCCCATTGAATGACTTACCCCATAGAGATATTAAATAGGAATATATGCTATTTTGCACGGGTGTATCCCTTACCACTTTTGTTTTACATAGGTTTACTTTTGAGTTACTGGGCTCGCTTTCTTTAGGTGGAGAGAAAAGGGGATCTTCCCCGAGTCTTTGCAAGCATGAATTTTCGAGACTTTTTTCTTGCGTGCTCTGCTTACAGTTGGAGACAAAGCCCATTTCACCTATAAACTTTCTTCCTGCAGGACATTTCCTATATAGCTTATTGTCAAAGTTAAATTTTTGTTGTGGGTAAGAGGATACGTTTGGACATTTTCCAGGTTTGGAAGTGGTTTTTTCCAAAGCAGCACAGTCACATCGTTTCCCGCATGGACTGAGTAAACCATAAGGTTTTGTCAAACTTTGCTTTCCTAAGCCCATTTGATCTTCACTGCATGCATTTGGCAGGTTATTTTTTCTAGTCTGATATAACAGATGAGATTTAGTCGTTGTACCTTTCGCAGTATTCATTTGTGCTGTACAATTTCCATGTGGTTGTGAGTGCTTGTTTTCAGTGGGCAGAGCCACCCTTTTTCCATCAGTTGCTATGGCTGAGTTAGAATCATCACCTTTGTCTTCTTCCGCACACCCACCTTTTGCCATAATTTTCTTACCACGCCTTACATATTCATTTCTCTGAAATACTGGAATTTTACTATTTTTAGGTCGTTTGAATCTATTATTTGGATGGCTTTGAAAAAGTTCGCCTGTTTTAAAATGAAAGTTCCGTTGCTCTTCATCTAGCAAGTTACCTGGATTTGAATTGTGTGACATTGAATCTCTCAACAGATCAGTAGCAAATCTTGCTTCACTTAAACGGGTTTCTTCGTTTTCTTCTTTTCCTATGTCTCTGAGATGGATGTCTCCCCCATCATCAAATTGGTCTATAGCAGCACTCTTTTGTCTAGATTTGTATGAATTATGGGGCCTACAAAATGAATCAGCGAATTTGAGATCTTTGGCTCCAGAACAGCTACGGAGCCCAGCACTTGTTGACTTTGATGGCTTATCTAAGCGGGCTTTGTTCATATTTTGAAAACAAAGTCGTGGACTATGTGAAAGACCTTGTATACTTGGATTTACCTCCTTGTGGTTTTCGTTAGGTTTGACGTCTTGAAATTGAATCTTTTCGATGCAAGTGGAAATTTTCTTTTGAAGCAGCAGTTTTGGATCATCAAAGCCAATGTGTGCGCCTTCTCGTTTTATTTCTTCGCGCCTATCATCTTTTGGAGTAAAAGGCGTTGGTTTGTTATTTTCCAAAAAAGAAAGTGGATGCACCTTATTTTGTTTCTCTGAAATTTCGTCCATTTTTTTCTTGGAGCAATCTGGTTTAAGGTGATTTGATTGCTTTTCAAGGAAATCCTGATACGATTTTACAATAGCTTGTGCTTTTTTCAAAATGATTTCCTCAACTTTGCGTGCTATTTGCTCCTGCAGGCAGCGTGAATGTCCATCCCATAGCGGCTTAGCGCCACGTTGTGCTCTGTCGTTTCCTTCAAGCATTTCGGATACACTTTTTTCTGAAATTTTGGATTGCGTTCGTGCACGTGCAACTTTAAACGGACAAGGTTTTTGAGCTGATTTTAATCTGCATTCAACCTTTGCTTTAACATGTGGAAAAGGATCTAACTTTGACGTCTTTCGAAAAATCTCATTTTCGTTCCCTGAATCTGCTGTCGATACATTTAATTTAGAAATTCGCATGCTGTTTTTAGGAATTCGGAGATGTCTATGTTTATCATTACTTTTTAGAGAAAGTGCTACCGTTAATGGAAGTGGGTCATTAATATTTGGTCCCTCTTGTTTTAGCACCGCATCGTGTGAACATAAATGATGCCTATTACTTGTTACCCTTCTATATTTAGTGGGTTCATTTCCCAAGTCTTTGGGATTGCTTTTTGCCTCGTCCTCTCTTACTGCAACTTTAATTTTAGGCAGACCGGCTTCATTTAAAGCGTAAATTTCTACCTTGTTTTCCAGCGTGTGCGGGGTAGCTTTCTTTTCGTGAGATCTGTGATGAGTAAAATCCTTTATTGTGGTATTTTTGTCCGATTTTCTGAAAAAACAGTCAGTTTTCCACGGTTTGGAACGCGTGTTTCTTTTGACGCGGCGGGATTGTAAAATACTCATCCACTCGTTTGATACATATTTTTGCTCCATTTCGTCTCTTGGAACCGATATGCCAGGCTTGATGCACATGGTCTGGGATGCATTATCGTTCGTGCATGAAGAGAGCGTGGTTAAATATTCAGTTTGTGCATCCTGCGGGCTCAGCAGGGCGCCAGAATTGTTGTTTTTCTCCCACTGCACATTGGCCTGAATGCCAGTGGGCAGATCCTTATGGAGTAGATCTAGTAGACTGACTATCTTTAGAGATAAATACTCGTTTTTGTGACATGATGATTTTTTTTTACTCAGGCTTCCCCACCTCTGTAATTTGCTACACCACTTTCTGCTTCGCACGTTTTTCTTCATTTCCGTGTTTTGAGTGAAGGCATCTATCAAAGAAGATTTACTGGCAAAGCAAAATTGTGTCTTAATTGTGTCAAAGCTTTGCGCAGCTGGGAATTTTGAATTATTATTACAATTTAAGCCCAATATCGAACTTGAGTTCTCTAGAATGTTTGATGTGAGTAGAACTTGAGGCTTGTGGTAAAAATTTGACACAGTGTAAAAACTAACTATTTGCTGGCAATATAATTCCATTTCTTTCACGCTTTGATTCATTGGTAAATTATTTTTATTGCAGTTTTCTTTTCGATTGAAGCCAGTGATCTTGATTTTGTGTAACGTTTTTTGTAGATCTAAATTGTGTCTAGTACAAGTGTGTATAAAGACCATTACGCTAATCGAAGACGCGTCTTTGCTGGCAGGACAGTATGAAGTTGTCAATGTTGGAACATCAGAAAACACAGCTTGCTCATTGGCCCCGAGGATGGCATAAGTGTTGTTTTTGCAAATTAGGCCTGGAAAGAAACATTTCCAGAAAGTTCTTAGATATTCAAGCCTGAAATAATTTAGCTTGCAAACTGTGGTTCCTTTCATTTCGCCAAATAGCATCAATAGAACCAACTCTAATTTTTGCGCAGTGGTCTTCGAAAGCGTTTGATGCGGTGTAAAGGTGTCTTTTCTAAAGTACTGCGACTTCCATACCGAATGATCTCTTTTACATCTCTTTTTGAAGTTGTTGTGTTTGAAAATAGCATCAGCCAAATCTGCATTTGTCGCCCATAGATGCATGATGCAGTAGCCAGGGGCTGAAAAAGAACAAGAAATGCTTCCTTTGGGCAAAAGGTGGAAGGAAGCCTTATTACAGTTCTCCTCTTACCTTGTTCCTATTCTGTAAACTATAATCCTATAATAAATGGGACTTTTCACCAGTTTTTGAATTGGTGAAATAAAGACAGTTGAAGCATAAGAGACATCTCAAGCACTATACTTTTTACGATGGTGTATCTTTGATTTTAGGGCAAAAGCAAATCTTAAATTCAGATCTTAGGATTTAAGAGATTGTACTTGCATTCAACTTTTATGAAAAAGAGTATCATTAAACTGCTATTTTTAGACCAGTTCAATGCACTGCTTCTCCAACGCCCAGCTTTTTCTCCATCATTTTTTGTGACCTCTCTCTCTCTCTTTCTCTCTCCTTCTCCTCCTCTCTCTCTCTCTCTC
>BLXT01000055.1:4207197-4228105 GCA_019648995.1 Plakobranchus ocellatus | reverse complement strand
CCCCCCCCCCCTCTTCAAAAAAGAGTAAGTAAATAGGCTCTCTTTCTTTTGCTCACATTGCTGTTCATCAAGAACAATAAGAAGATTTCAGTCTTTACTTTGCCACTTGAAGTAATCATATGAATATTGTGCTCCGTGGTCACAGCAATTTTTTTTAAGCTCTGAAACAAGGAAAAAATCACAAAACTTAACAATTTACTAGGAGTCTCAAATAAAAACTTTTTTTTTTTTTCATGCAAAGGCTGGTACTGGTTGTGACATGGTCAGATACAAAAGGGTTAAACAAAACCCATTAATGATTATGCAAGACTTTTGTTGTCCTGCAGAGGCCTTATAGAACAAATTTTTATCATTGGCATGGCTCAGTTGTACAATTTTCATTACCAATTGTGAAATATTCTGGCAGTGAAAAATTTGTATTTAGACAATCTCAATCTCTTTATCTTGGCACAAAACTAAAATCTATCAGTTTTCATCAAAGTAGACTTTAAAATTTAAGGCAAAACATTTTCAAAGTTTGAAATTTATGACTTGTGGTATGAAGACTGGTTTCAAGACATACAAGAACTGAGAGATTTGAAGCAAACATACAGTGGAGTCTGTTGAAGATAAACTGCTTAGGAGGTCTAAAAATTATCTTACCCATTCAGGGGATCCAAGAAGATGCAAATGAAGCTGTGCATGCTTATGTTTGATGTTTGAGTGTGTGTGTTGGCAGGAGGCAGAGAATGTATAGGCTAGCCCTAGGCCCAGTCTAGATTCTTGGCTGGCTACAGAGTGTCCATCTTAGAGGTATCAAACCACGTTTCTGTGCTTTAACTTAGTTTCTTTGATTTGGTTTCAATCCATAATATAGACAGTGGCACTACACTTATAGACAGAAACACAAATTTTATCTTAAACTGATCCAGGGACATAGGTGTTCATAAAAAAACATCCTTTAGCCATAAGGTAAAGGAGGTAAGAATCATGTCTGTAAAAAATTTCATACAATCTTAGAATTATCTAAAGCAGGTTTATTTCAAATGGACTTCACTGTAATTATTTTGCCACTGGTATTTGTTTAAGCATACCCCACAGTAACAATCAAAACAATTAAAACAACAAAAGGTTTGCATCAAACCACAAAACTCAAAAGGTTTCCCTTTTCTTAAGTGACCTTAATTCAGTCAGATCTGAGACTGCTCTCTACAAACATATGGCTATGGCAGTTAAGGTCAATATTTATTACTCCCTAACAAATCTGTAAAACTGGACGAATTTTTAAGCTTTTTTTTAATGTTATTATTTATTAAAAAGGCGATTCAAAGTAACGTAATGCCAAATCTTCCAATTTGAAAACATTAGGTTGGAAGGCTTCTGACACACACTCTATAGTTCATAAGTAATATCAAAAGTGCCTTTTGTTTCCAAACATAGAAAGAGTGAAGATTTTATTACATCTCTGTATCTCTGATCATTTTAAAAATGAATACTTCATTTCACTAGATCAAGAAAACTATGTTGGCTTTTAATATGATTTAATGCCAAAAAAAAGAGGAAAAATATGAATACATTATCACTTGCTTTTGTCATTATTCAACCTCTTTATTATTAAGGCAAGGCCTAAATTTGATAAATAAAATGTATAAAAATCAGCAATGTTTATTGCGAGATTATACTTTCTCTTAGTATATGGGAGCAATAATTTGACAAAAACATAAGCCATTAAATTCATGTGCGAGAACATGATTTGATATCAGACAGCATTGATAGAATCAAAATACAGAAGCCATGCACTGCTGCCATTATCTCAGCATGGCTTTGACTGCATTGCCCATTCTAAATCATACTCTAGGCAATTCATTGTAGTTGTTCAATCAGCTTTGAGCAACATATTTCAACATTTGAGATACATATATATTATATGTAAAAGATGGCTTTTATTCCATTTTCCATCTATTTTTTTTTTCTCTTGTGGGTGTGTAAACCCTTTATGTGGGTATTTTAACCCTGACCTTCCAGGAAAGGTAGTGTTGCCATTTTTAGAAATGTGGCAACCCAATACTCCCAACCAAATTCTTCCTCAAATTCTTGTAGTTTGTACTATTCTCAAACATGCAACCAGTAGCCGCAATGTTGAAGGACACAAAATATCAACTGAGTTGACAAATACAGGATCATCAAACCCATTTGATTTTCTCAGGTCACTACATAGAGGACAAAAGAAGGTGGTGGGAGGTGGCTTTAAAAAGTTTTCAAAGTACTAAACAAACAAAAAAAAAAAACTTTCAATCACTGAAGACTTCTTCTTATTTGCAAATAAGAAAATTGCAAATTTTCACCTGATTCATTCTGAAGTATAAACTTTATTGGAACATCATATCTGTACACCAGCAGTGACAGAATTGCCCAAATAAAAAATAGGAAATTCTGCACATCCATACAAGATCATAAAGTTACCCTACATTTTAAGAAAAAGAAAAAAGGTTTTGCCAATTTAAGTGTAAAAACAATCCCATAATTTAAACCAGAATAAAAATTCTCAGCTAGGCAGTTGGGAGAACGTTTTTTTTAGTCACCTGGGCCTCACATATAAGACGATTCTTAAGTGTGTGCTGTTGACTGAGATAACCTTGTTTAGGATCCTAACACATGTTTATAGAAAATATTGCTGCTCTCATTTTCAACCTTTTGATATTTCCTTTAAATTGCCCACATATACAGTTTTCAGTATTTCTCAAGAAAATAATCATAATGATCCACATAAGGTTCTTTCGGAGTGACAAAACACTTATTGTTCAATGGGTTTTTTTTTCATCTCACAACATACAGTTCAATTATGACTAATTTCACCATATTAAATGGGGAGCAACAAAACCAAACCCTTTGACCTAAACTAACAGGAATAAAGTGCGGGCAAATGGTCAATGCTTAGTTGTAAATAAAACATTATCATTGTAAAACAGAATTTTTGAGGAACACTGAAAATTTCTGTGGGTTTAGATTGCTTTTTTGGGTGTGCCTATGTTTTAATTAGCCCATCCCAAACAAGGTTATCTGAGTTTCAGGTCCTCATCAGGCCAAAACAACGGGGGCAAGCTCAATTTTTTGACAGAAAGGTCTCTGCAGGTTTAAGGGCAAGTTTGCATTGCTAAACGTCATGCCACCAAAACTTCCACCCTGAAAACCTCAATGAAAAATTGTCACCCAAAGTTAAAATACTCAATTTGGGGGCGGGGGGGAAGCAATTGCTAGAGTAACTTTATTTCTCTCGCAAGGTTAGGTTTATAGGTTGACTGCTGCGTGCCCATGCTACTGAGGGCTCTCATACCCAGTCTTAGCGTGTACACCATATATTTTGAGACCACTCCATATGAGGCTGAAGTCACATTTTGTGCACAAAACAAAACAAAAACCAAAAAAAAATGAAGAAAAAAAAAGGGGGGGGGGAGAATTGGTCTCAAGATATATGTGAAGGCGCAACATATTTTTCAGTGATTCTACATGTGAAGACAACATACAAAAAAAGTTGTTTGTCAAATAAAAAAACACTCAAAATCTGGTCAAGGGGGGAAAAAAGCACTCAGGGATGCCACCAAAAAATTTCTTAAGAGATTACAAATTATCAGCAGTTCGCAATTCGGTTTTTTAGCAAAGACCTTTCTTTTCTCACTGCTCTTCTCGTTACCTTTAAAATTGTGATATCACTAATGCAAGCAGAATTAACAGGGAAATAAGGAATTAATAAAGTCCAAGATTGCAAAAGAAGCCTGATAATGCCTACTACAATGTCTAATATGAGTACAAAAACAATTTTCAGCTTTATTTGAAACAGTGGCATCTCTGAACACTTGTTTTCCATGTATGCCAGCAGCTTCTGTCACAACAAAAATCTTATCTGGCTCTGAAAGCAAAGCAGTTAGGCTTTCAGAAGGGAAATTTGTGTTAAAAATTACGTAGAAATTTGTTGTCTTTTTTTTTTCTTTTTTAGCATCTACAAATTTGCTGCTTTTTTTTTTAAGTGTGTGTGTGTTTTGTTTTTTTGTTTTTTTTGGTTTTTTTTTTTAAGTATATAACCATAAGACAACCAGGGTAAACCAGGCATAGGCACGAAAGGTTCTTTTTTCTTGTTTAATATTTTTATATATATTCTAAAAAGCTTATGAAACTACAGTCTTCACTGTTCAGCTGACAATCTTTTCACAGAATTGAGAGAGAAAGATTCTGTATGTTAAGTGTAAACTATAAGAAAATACTTTGTGCTCACTAGTCAATATGTTCAAAATGCAATTTATGCCTGATTTACCCAGGTTACTTCACATTAAAAGACATTTTCCCATTAAATGAACAAATGATGTGAAAATGCTGAACAAAATGTCAGTTTGAAATTAAAAATTAACTGATACAATTGTAGTTACAATGTTTTGGTACTGCAATTAAATAAGGCTGATATCACCTTCACTCTTTTTTGTTGGAAGTAGAATGTTAGTACCTAAAAGCAAAAAAGATTTTTCTTTACAAAAATGCCTTTGAGTGTTTTTTGAACAGCTTTATATTGTCAAAATCTTCTTTTAAAGTCCAGACAAGGTGAAACTGTTTCTCATTCTAAAGAGATCTCAATGGTTTTTGTATGCTTATTTTAAGGTTTGGTATGACTGCTACTTTTCAACCTGTGTCACAAGAAAGCATCAAAATAAAGACCTCATCTTGTAAGAATGTAGTAATATTGATGTCAGTAACACTCCATACAAGAATGAAAATTTCTGTAGGTGTTTCATAAACAGTCTTTAGTAAGTTGCAAAAAAGGGATTGAAAGATGAAGACAAAGAAATATTAAGAATACTACATCCTCATCTTATCTTCAAGGCATTTGATGTGATGCTGAAAGCTAAATTCTTTGGTGTGACTCCAACTTCAAAACTCATATGTAAGAGTCAATGTCTTACACAAAGGTGTTAGTATGTCAAGCTCAAGGTGTGTTTGACATTTATTTACACGTCATGTAAAATTTGCTTTTTCAATGCAGGCTGAAAGCAACTGAAAATTGAAAATGGCACAATTTCTCATGACCATCTGTTTACATTGGCTGAGAATCACAAGCCTCTGTGATAGCATTATCTTGAAAATGCTTTTCACCAATATTATGAAGCTTGCATTGAGTTAATTTGGTTATGGTCAGGAGAACTCTGTGACAATGAAATATCAATAAATTCAAAAACATATGCTGAAATTAAAAAAAAGATTTGCACTTATCTTAAAATCCTAAGCTATCCATTATCATCTTCATCATATACATAAAATGCTTAAATGCTACTTTGTATGTAACTGAGCATTTCTTTTGATCTGGTAGCTTTGTATCCTACCAAAAGAAAAAAAGGAAGGAGAAAAACTTGTTAGTGCAACTTTTAACAAAACTAAAACCAGTAAAAAGAAGAGCAATGAATCTGAGTCCAAAGCAAAAGAAAAATGAAAAATAAAGAAATCTTAAAATGACATTCTGCAAAGTACATAAAATAAGCAATACATTTTTACAGCTAGAAAAAAAAAAATGTCATTATTACAGATCTATCCACAGCTATGCAGATAGCTGGACATAAAAATTCCTTGCGAGGCATGACATATTTCCTTTCTCATTTTTTGTTTTATTCAGCCCTTTGTTCTTTATCCTACTGATACATTGCTATGAACTTTTGGGGGAATGCACACTTTTAATTTTTTTTTTTTTTTTTAACAGAATGACCCATGTAACATTTTTCAAGAGTTGATAAATTTTTTTGAATTGGAAGTGTGCTTCCTTTCAAGGCTGCATGTATTTGGACATGTGTCTGTATAATCTTCAGTGCTTTATTCAGACAAAGGATTGGTTTTCATTGGAAATTTTTGAATTTCTGAAAATGAAAATTCAAATCATTTACTTGGAACTTAGCCTTAACCTAGTATGACAATGAGGAAAACTACATAGCCTGATAGGGCAAGATTTCTGTACTTTAACCTACAGTAAATCCAATAATAAAATCATGTGGCCCTAAATCTGAGTAGGAATTAAACCTAAAGAATACTACTGCGGTAGAAGATAAGAGACACATATCTTTATGAAATTTTTTTTAAAGTAAACAATAGATGTAACATTAAATAACAAATAACAGATCAAATTAGTCAAAATATATCAAACAAAAAAAAAATGAAAGGAAAGAAAAAAGTTCCATTTAACCAGTGATATAGAATTGTCACATCCGAGAGAGTTGTCTGAGTTTAAATCCAGAAGAACACCTAGATTTCAACAAGGATCCATGGTCAAAACATAAACAATAGTTATACTTATGATCTCTCAAAAGTTTGTTTCTGAGTAAGCAGTTTTGTTTATGCAGACACGTGTCCCAATTACAACTTTGCTTGAAAGAAACCTTTTAGAATTTTTTAAAAGGATCACTGATTTCGCATAGGTGTCTTGATGAATTAATAAGATTATAATTGACTGAAAACTTTTGCATATACTTTTCAAATCTTCACTTTATGTTTTAAGCAATTCAAAAGTTAAGTATTGGCTTAACATCCACGGAAAACACATCATACATTGCTTGCTAAAGAATATTTACAGTTGTCTAATACATTATCAATTATCAACCATTGTAAGTACATGTATGCATAATTATCTCATGACAAATTTACATGATATCTTTCAAACAATACCAACACAAGGCATCATTAAAAACTTTCATACATTACAAGGATATGTCTTTTTTTTTTCACAGACAGATATTTCCATAGAAAATGTTTCATTTGTACAATGTGCTTGAACTAGCGAAAAAAACCTTTCAAATCTATAACCCAAAACCCAGTTTTCCAAGCATAATGATTCTCTTGGCAGCAGTTTAAGAACACAGGCTGGGTATCCTCCCAAATTAACAATACATATGGTCAACACATGTGGCTTTCAATCTCACTGATAAATTACTTTATTCCATGCAAAAACTGATTTAAAGACATCACAACCATATTTACAAAGGTTATTATTTTCATTTTTTCCAATTTTAATGTTGGAGAGTTCAAGACAAAGTGGAACCCAAAGAGCTTGCATGCTCCAACCCAATAAGCCTGCCTGCTTCAAACCCTAAGGACTTTTAAGTAACAAATTCAAATGATTTTTCAATAATATCATAAAGTTATAGTGCCACAATGAAACTTTCCTAAATAAAGATAACTTTTTTAAAATTTAGATTTAAGTCCAAAGGTTAGATTCACTTTTTTTCTTGATATAAAAACAAAATATTAACATTTAATATGTCTTGACAGCCTGAAATATCCTCTTACACAGTCTGTTCATTACTTTCCATTTGCTATAAGCTCTTTTTGTTTAATGACACTCATACTGTCGATAAGTTTGTTTTTGGCAAGTTTAGAGTCAGATTCAACGCCCCCACTGTGATGGTTTGGCATGTTGCCCTTTAAAGTCAGTCCAGAGGAAGGCTGAGGACCAGATGATGAATTGTTATTGCTACCTCGATTGGTTGGACGTAAATCTCGTTGTTCTTTTGGCTGGCCCTGATCAGGCTTACCTGGACGGTCACCTGCTCCACCATTCACTGCTGGGCTGATGTTACTGCGACCACCAGGTCCCAGTGGAGAGCCTACATTGCTAGGAGGCATTATACGGCTGGTGGGCTCCCCTTCTTGATTGCGGCCACTGATGTAACGGCCAGAGTCAGATTCATGTCCTCGGCTGTGGTTGTAACGACCACCTCCTCTTGGGCCTCTGAAGTTAGAAGGTCCTCCACCACCATCAGTCTCAGTACCTGATGCTGCACTGCTGTTTCCTCTAGGGCGGTTCTTCTTGCGCCTTAGGCGTCTTTGTCTGTCATGCTGGTCATAATCTAAACAAAAAAAAAAAACACAATATGTACCTATATATAGATAGCTATTAATTTATTCAGCCGTTTACAATTTATATTGGATAAAAAGTGGGAAAGAGAGAGAGAAAAAAAAGAATAAAAACGAATGAAATCAGGAAATACAATGTTATTAACACCTGCAATAGTGTGAAAATGCAGAGAGAGACACACAGACATTGCTACTATTTTTGACTAGACAGAATGCAGAAATCCTCTGATCTCTTTGAATGCAAGTATGAGAACTTTCAACCATGTGCTGATATGACATGTATCAATACTTAAGTTTAAAATGCTTTATCTCCTTACTCTTCACAAGCATTTTATGCTGTGTACTAAAGCCTTTGCCAAAAGGTGGGCATTTTTTAACATGCCTTTTAGCACACAAAAAATATAATTTCACTATTAATATTTTTTATGTTGTGACTGTGCCTAACATGACAGTTAAGCAATGGATGCTGACCTGTAAGCCTAAATTAGATTGGTAAAACAATATCTCTTGTTTGTTTATGCCTCTTTTTTACAGTTGGTTTCCTTTAGAAAACTTAAACTCTTATAAAAATATAGGTATAAACATGATGTATGTTGTCATTTCGTGAAGCTACTTTAATTCTTTCTAAAAAAAAAACAAACCTGCAGCCTATATTTAGCTTTTGCTCTATTTTCTGACATTGTTGATTAATCCATTCTTTTTTCGCTGCATTCCATTTCATTTTGATGTTTCTGTTTTGGTCTTTGTATTTGGCTTCTACATTTTTTGATTTGCCTCTTTCTTCCATTAATCAAGTATTTCTTTGTTTATCCATTTCTTATTCTCTTTTTTATCTTTTTTTGGGAAAGTTTTTCTCTATGACTTCATTAAGTGAATTTTTCGTTTCTGACCATGATTCTTCTACTTCTGAGATATTTTTTAGAGTCTCATATTTATTATGCATAACTACAGCAATTTTGTCTTTTAGTTTTTCATCAGATTTTAGTAAGTCAATGTGGAATTTAGGATTAGCATTTGCTTTTCTTAACTTCTTAAGTATTATATGAAATTTACACACATCAAAAGATTGAACAATGTTAATGGAAAAGATGGAAATACTAAACAGATGGTCAGAATATGTTGAGGATCTTTATTAGATGATAGGTGCAAAAAACTCAAAATAAAGAAAAAAAATAGAGGGCCCAACTATCCTTAAAGAAGAGGTAGAGGCAGCAATAAAGAAAATGAAAAATGGAAAAGCCACGAGACCAGATAATATAACAGTAGAGATAATTAAAGCATTAGATAATTTAGGAATAGATCTGACAACAAAACTTCTTAATGCAATATATGATAGTGGTACAATTCCAGAAGATCTTTGTAAATCTGTTTTTATAGTACTGCCTAAAACACCAGGAGCAACAGAATGTGAACTTTATAGAACAATCAGTTTAATGAGCCATTTTACAAAAATCATATTATGCCTTTTGACGCATAGAATGCGCAAGAGTATAAGACCAGAAATATCCCCAAAACAGTTTGGCTTTATGCCTGATAAAGGGAGTGAAATGCAATATTCACTCTGTCAATGCTTATGGAAAGATGTATAGAAATGCCAAAAGATCTCCACCTCTGTTTAATTGATTATTCTAAAGCTTTTGTCAAAATATGAGATGAAGAGCTGTTTCGTATGCTGGAAAAATTAGACATGGATGGGAAAGACCTGAGAGTAATTAGAAATTTATACTGGGATCAGACTGCATCTGTAAGAATTGAAGGAGAACATAGTGATTTCAAACCTAAAAAGAGGTGTGAGGCAGGGATGTGTAATGTCTCCTGATCTTTTTAACTTATAAAGTGAAATAATCTTAAGGAATCTTGATGGTATTTCAGGCTTAAAAATAATTGGAGAGAATCTTAAAAATCTCAGGTATGCAGATGATACAGTTTTAATAACAGAATCAGGCAAGCAACTCCAAAAACTTCTAGATACTGTAGTTGTAGAGAGCGAAAGAATTGGCCTGTCTTTGAATGTAAAGAAAACGGAATGTATGGTCATCTCAAAGAAATCCTGTAACCCCAAGTGCAATCTTGTTAGCAAAGGCGAAAAAATCAAACAAGTTACAATATTCAAATAACTAGGTTACCTGATAACATCAGATGGCAGATGCACAAGTGAAATAAATAAAAGAATAGCCATGGCTAAAGATACATTCCAAAAAATTAAACCGATACTGGCAAATAGAAACATAACTTATGTTTCTATATAAGTATGACAACCAAAATAAAGGTAATTAAAACATATGTATGGTCAGTACTTTTGTATGGTGGTGAGTGTTGGACAATAAACAAAGAAATAGAAAAAAACTAGAAGCAGTAGAGATGTGGTTTATCCGAAGAATGATGAGGATATCATGGACAGAAAATAAGTCAAATGAATTGGTTCTGAAAGAGGCTAATCTTGAGCAATCACTAATTAAAACCATTAGATAAGAGGCAACTACAGTTTTTATGCCATATTTGCCGACATAAGGGTTTAGAACATTTAGCAATCACTGGAAAGATTGAAGGCAAACGCAGTAGAGGTAGACATAGAATAACTTTTATTGAAAATCTTAAATCATGGGCAATAGGCAAGGGTAGCAATTACAACTTTATAAGGTTATCTTAGAATAGGTATGAGAGGAGGAACATGATCGCCAATATGGAGGTTTCGCAAATCTGTTAAGGGGCCGTTATTTTATCAGAGACAGCTAGCACTGGGAATTCTCTCAGTGCCGTGTGCAAATGGACTAGCGTTGTTTACATATCAGCGTCCCGCTAGCTCTGATACTACGCTAGTAACACCAGATTAACGTAGTCCTGAAAAAGGCATGCTTTTCTTTATTTTAATCAAAAAAAAGTTTTTGTTTTGGACCTAAATATCTACACAAATATATCTTGAAACTATTTTTGCAAAAAATAGTCATTACTTTTTTTATAAGAGGCATATTTTATGCTCGCAACTGAACCCACACAGTGGCAGTCGAAAACCGCAGAAGCCATGTTTTGCTTAGCTACCTAGGCAGTCAGCGCTTAGGTAGGCTAGGCTAACCTAAGTGGAAGCATGAGCTGGTCAAGAATCCACATCAATAACTAGATCTAGGCCTAGAGCTTTCAAGATCAAGAAGAGGCATCTTTAAATCATTCAAACAAATTAGTTCTCTTTTCCCGTCAAATCTGGTATCGAATATGCATAGTTAAAATAGAATACAATGTTACAGGATTTAGGATTGAAATTTCATGGGAAGCGGGAGGGCTTGGTTTTAATCCTTTGTTTGTAACTGTTCGTGCCTCTGGAAAGAGAAATCTAGATCTAAATGTGCATCAGATTATTTTTTGATCATTTCTAAATCGAAATCTGGAAGATTGTTATTCTGATTTAAATTAGATCAAAGATTTCTTGATGCAAAGTCTAGATCTAGAGTCCAGCGGCAGGTCTTGTCTAGCGGTGTATTAAGCTACATTGCCTTGGGAAAGGCGTGTTGTCTACGGGACGTTGAGGGTGAGGCATGCTGGGTTGACCAGCAGATAATCTGACCTACATATACTAAGGGCCCTTTACAAGTATGTCTGTGAAAGGTCTATAATGTCTGTTCCAGACAAGGTACCTGATGATGATATATTATCTGCTACTATTCACATTGAACCAAAGTTTATTTTGGCGTAGAACTATGCTCTAGATCTCAGTGTCAATATTTGTGCTGCCGAAGGACAATGTAAATTAATATAGACCTATGGCAAGGGCCTATATTTTATTGATTGTGCAAACTTAGCAAATGAACTAACAAATAAAGTTGCAGGTGTCATTCAAAACTGCCCTAACTTGGAGACCCTCTAAAAAAAATTTCAAGAGAACATAAAAAAAATGTTAACTTTTTCATTTGAAGAACATATCAGTATAATACAATTATAGTATATTTACATTCTATCACTTAATGATTATACATTTCACTACTTATTGATTTTAAGCAATTAAAGCAAGCATTTATTGATATCAGGATACCCCCATTTTAGTGTGCAGTAATTGTTTACGAAAATCTTATTTTTAAAGCTCCTTAAGTTATCCACAGTAAGTTGAGTAATTATTGGTTTTCATTTGAGGTCAATCATGCAAAACTGCAACTAGGCTCATTTTTTCAGATTGCTACACAATTAAATTTGTTTCTTATCATATTACCTACTTAACGCCTTTAACACCTTGGAGTATCTTGCTGTATTTAGTCTAAATTGTGTGTGTGTGCATTAAAATGTTGATTTGTTAGGATGAAGTTTGAATGACACAAGAGAATTTCGTTCTCTTTGCTATTATGACAGTGCATTTCATTGTAGTAAATGTAGTTCCTGGGCTTTGAAATCAGTTTTCACACTGCTGCAAGAAGAGCTAAGGGCTATTTTAGGAACATTAAGATTCATTCAATATTGTCATTACAAGACTTACAAGTAATATTTCCAAATACCAGCATGGATTTTGTTCTGTAACTAGATTTGCGTATTTATTGGATAAAATTTTGCTGTGTTAACATTATACAACAATGCAGAATTACATAATAAAAATGAAACAAAAATGGTTGGCTTTAAATATTTCAACATGTGGTATATTTGACTTTACTGTAGCTAGGTAATAAAAAAAAAAAGGGGGGGGGGGTTTGCTGTAAGTTGATTTACAGCAGTTTAGAATGACACCCTCAAAGTCTAATGTTCATCATTGTTATGCTCCATAGGAATTTATAATAGAAAGCCCATTACGTTTTATAAACTGGGATCCCAATAAACTAACTGCTAAGCATTTGTCTAATGTGTGTTTATTTTCATCATACAATTAAAGTCTTATGTGCATAGTCGCTATAAAGGCTTGAATGAAACTTGATTTTTGTCGATTTTAAAGTTTTGTTCACAGATTTCATGATTTAACACACAATTGAGAACCTAAGATTTTAAAATGTCCTTTGAAAAAAAAGTAAATAGATAATTGAAAATAAAAATAGGATTTTCTCTATGGAACTTTCATGCCTGTTCATTTAATATAAAATTGTCTGTGGTTTAGAATAGAAGAAATGGGGTGCCTTTATCTTCTAACCTGGTGAGTGATTTATTCCTGCAGAATAAGTTTACTGTGACGACACCCACTTGAGATCTTAAAGAGAGAAAAATTCTCAGCTGTTGTGATAATTTGTCACGTCGCTAAAGTATTATTCTTTATATTTTAGTGATGTTTTGTGAAACTGGATATGAAGTTCCGGTTTTGGTTTGGAAGTGTATCTTTCATTAAATTCTCACCCTCTCTTATTTTCAGAGATACTTTCATGAACCAGAACACCAAGCTTTCCCGTCAAATTTGAAGATCAATAATAAATATTGCTATGGAGACTTCAGCCATAAATTTTCATGCCATTTTCTTCTTTGGGTGCCTTGTATGGATCAGACATTGGCGATCATGTTTCTCCACTTAAACCTATTCTCAGTCAACCTCATAAAGTTGATATTGCTATCCTTACTTATTACCCTTTACCACTTCAATAAAAGTTGTTTTTTGTCTACCTCTACTGCGTTTGCCTACTATCTTTCCAGTGATTGCTAAGTGTTCTTGTCAGTAAACATGACCTAAAAATTGTAGTTGCCTCTTTCTTATGGTTTTTAAGAGTGATTGCTCAAGATTGGTTTCTTCAGTACCAATTCATTGGACTTTTTTCCATCCACGATATCCTCATCATTCTTCGAATAAATCAAATCTCTACCACCTCTAGATTTCTCCATTTCCTTGTTTATTTCCAACACTCACAATCATATGATATAAACAAACATATTTCATTACTTTTAATTCGATTTTTATACTCATGTTTTTCTTTGCCAGTATTGATTTCATTTTTTTGGATTTTATCTTTGGCCATGATTATTCTTATTCTTTTACTTATTTCACTTGAGCATCTAACTTCTGATGTTATCAGGTAACCAAGAGATTTGATTTTGTAACTTATTTGACCACACATTCTATTTTTTTTTTTTTACATTCAATGACGAATGAACACTTTTGCTCTTTAACACTACAGTATCTTAAAGTTTTGTTTATCAAACTCTGCTATTTAAACTGCATTGTCTGCATACCTGAAATTATTTAGATTTCTTTATCTGTTTTTAAGCCTGCAAATATTATTAAGATTCCTTCAGATCATTTCACCATATAGTTTAAAAAGGTCAGGAGACAATACACATTCCTGCCTCACAACTCTGTTGATAAATTTGAAATCACTATGTTCTTCAATTTTTAAAGATACAGTTTTATCCCATTATAGATACAATTTAAATGCCCACCTTTTGGCAAATACTTGTTGGCATTCAATTTTTCAAAAAGCTAGATGTCACCTATTGCCCTTTCTTTTTGTTTTTTAAAGCTTGAAGCAAGCCATGAATCTTTGATACTTGATGGTCTCAACAAAATTAAAAATAATAGTAAGACTTGTAATACAAGTTATATTTTTGATGGGAGAAATTTTTTACAGATATTATTTTTTCTTATGAGGTAAGTCCCAAAAAAATCTTATTCTGGCCAATTGAATGTACTACGTTTTGTAGTTATCAATCTATAGTTATTTTCAGCTGAAAGATTGAAAAATGATACAATGGTGGGGGAGGGGAATACTAGAAAACATCCAGCACTGCCAGTAATTTTGGCAATCTTTAATTTCATGGGTGACATTTAAAAAAAATTAATTTTTTCATCTTTCTATATGCACCTTGACAAAATCAAAGTTCATGTGTATATATATATATCAACAGAATTAAACCATTTATACATCTTTAAACTTGTCAATATCTGGTTTGCAATCTTACAGTATATAAAGCTCAAAAAAAAGCAGTTTGACGCTATATTTGAGTCTAAAATGTCTATTGAAAAAATAAATATCACTTACAGCTCATTGGAAGCTGGAAAATTTCGTTACCTTTTTCCTCAAGCATGCAAAGTGAAATTTTAAAAAAAAAGAGCTGCTTACCTTGATCCTGGCTCGTCACGCTGGCATTATCAAGGACTGTATCATCATCATCAGTCATGCGTCGCCTCGACCTAGGGTCCCTAGAATCATCATCTTCATAATTGCCTGGTACTGAAAAATCAAGCCAGGAGACAAGAATTATCTATTGCTTTCATCACCCAAAATAAAAATCTATATCTAAACTAATTTGATGCAAACCTGGAAATGTTCCGTTTGATTTGATATTAACTGATAAAAAGCGCTATAGCCCGCCATCACCTTTTAGGGGTATTAGTGGGATTGCCCGCGGATACTTGACTGTAGCACACACTTTTAAACTATGGAATAAGCCCCTTTATTTTCTTTACAGTGGCTGGGGCTTAACAGTTTCTGTTGCTGGAAGAGTTCTACTTTCGTTTTCTGTTTACTGTTCTAAAATTGAAGGCATGGTTACCGAGTCACAATTTTTCCAAAATGACCTTCAACTTGCTCTAGCAACTGATAAACAGATCGACGATTGAAAAAGATGATGAAATGGGTAGCCCTGTAAATGATGTTGGAGATGAAATTGATGTTCAAAGTGGTGTTGATTTTGATGTAGAGGAGGAAGAAGGTGATGGGCTAAGTTTAGACTCTTCCGAAGATGATTAATCTGAATGTAGATCTAGATCTAGTTCTAGCCCCACTGCCAAGGTAGTAGTGCCAATTTTTTTCAATATCCCATAATATCATTGATACTTAGTGTTATGTATCATGTGAAAGTGCATCCAATCTTCTATTTTTTTGGTGTTTAGATTATGTTTGTATCTTCTTTGGTTTAAAAGTTTAGACAAATTTTGTAAAACATGTACTTTTGTAAATTAGAGTTATGTCCCTTACACCCGCCATCGGCCATTGTTAATTCTGAGCAGGGCCAACTCTCTATCAGTTAGCTAAAGAGAGAGAGCGAGAGAGAGAGAGAGCTGAAACAGTTTTGACACAAAAAATCTTTAAGTGCCCACTTGACAGTTTTTGACTCGGCATTAAAACAAAAGAAAAGGAAAATTACATTGAACGCTTGAATTCTTACTTTAAAAACTTCTGTGATCATTTTCAATAACAATATTCAGGTTTGAAAATGCCCAATACACATTAATTTTTTTTTTTTGCATGAATTCCCAGAAAACAGCAGAGAGGCTGGTCACAATTTTCGGGGCAGGGGTGACGCCAAGATAAAAAACTTTTCAACATTGAATTGATATATGTCATGCAGCAAGGAGTAATGTTAATTCATCATATGGAACAAAGCAAGAACATACACGTGTCCCAATTGCGTTGTTGCACAATATTATTTTTAGGTTTTTTTCCGAACTTGAATAGTGACGCTAGCCACTACTAACTGTTGCCCGGTCAAGGCTACTGAGGTGTTTCTATTAGATCTATACAAAAAAAATTCATAACAGCTATACAAATTAGATTTATTATTGCACTGATTGATTCATCTTTTATGATTGCTTATTGACTCTAAAGTTTTTCCATAATGTACGATCAGATTTTAGTGTTTTGAGGTTAGATCTACGGTTACTTGTTAGGCCGACTAGTTCCATTTTCGATAATACTGTTGAAACGGATCAAATTAAGCAATCAAAAACTCACCCTACGCTCTACTTCATGTTTCTAAATCTACCCTAGGGTAACTCAGGTTGAATTGCAATAGACTGATTTTTTTACAAAACTGTTTTTGAAAAGTTGAGCTAAATTGTTGACACGCTGGTCTAGTGTTTAGACAGAAAAATGCAGTAACGTCTTGCTGGTCCACAGCCCGGAAACCAGATGATGGCCAGTAATGACGTTTCGCGGCAACAAGGCAATTTCTTATACATTACACTGCAATTGCAAAAAATGCTGTTCCTGCCTCTTGTGTGCTTTCCACCATATACCAATCACAATCCAAAACTCATTAAGTTAAATTTTTTACATTCATTTTCTCAAGAAATCAAAGGTAGAGCTTTTCACTTCAGAGCTAGATTTGAAGTAAAAAGGTACACAATACGTTTGCCTATGGCTGATAAAATTTCAATAGCGTTAAATGTGACACCTACCAGGTCCCCTGGGAGGTCGGCCTCGACCTCTAGTGCCGCCCCGCAGACCTCTTCTGTAACCACCAGGACCACCCCTTCCCCTTCCAGTGAGAATACTGTCTGTTGCATAGCCAGAGTGGCGTTTCTCATCATCTGCTTCTGCTGACCAATCACTCACTAAAGAGTTTGGCATGTTTGGATCATCTGTAGACATTAAGCAATTTTAGCCTACAGAAATCCAACATAAATGAAACTGGTGATACTTTAAAAATTAAAGAAACACCTATTTTTAGCATTCTAAAGGTTGTTTAATTTAACAGAACCTTCAAGGTTTCAATCTTACCTTGCCTATCATTCCAGCGACCTCTACCACCACCACGACCACCTCTCATTCCTCTATGACCTCGACGATCATCAAACTGATCTCTATTTTGGAAGAAGAAAGGGAAATGTGGATTAAAAAAATACATGAGCCAATTGCAGTTCCAACAATAGAGCTGTTTGAATCTACATACAGATTTTGCTATAAGCCATAAAAGCCTTTTTTAAAAATGAACATGCATGCATACACTAAAGAGTATTTGTATAACAGTCACACATACTGATTTAAATTTCAAATCTTAATAGATGAAAACTAGAGAGGTTACAAACAAAGACTCATTTTTTTTTTCATAAGCAGAGCTCTCTGAATAAAAACTACCTGTACAAAAAGCAATTTCAATTTTCACGTACTCAATTAACTCAATAACTCTGAGAGGCCGCTCCCAGCGGCCAACGGAACGATAAGGATGACCGAGCGGCCGCTAACTATATGAAAGAAAAGGAGCAGAGGGAGAAAACTCCGTCCAGATGTGGAAAAAAAATCCGGACACAAAGAGTTAAGATCTGGGTCTGAATTCAGTCATGAGGATACACATACAACTCGACTCACTTTGTTAAAGTGTTATACATTTAATATTTCATGAAGAGATTTTGTAACCCCCCTGTACCCCTGAGAGTAATCCACGACTTGTTCACAATAATTTGAAGTGAGAAATCCACATACATGCATGTAATCAAGTACAGCACAACTCTCATAATATATAATTTCAAAGAGAGGCATCTTTAATTTCTATTTAAGTTTCCAGAGACAGTACCTTTTATTTATTATTCATTATTACTAATGAAATATCCTAGAACTATGTAAACATTATTGTTCTTTGCATTAAAATGAATGTTGTTTGCTAACTTGTCAAAATTATAATAAGTAATGTAGTTTACTGGACAGAGTTCTTAAATTAAAAAAAAAACAAAAAAACAATATTATCCACATGTATCCACAGCTACACCTACTTTATATTGTATTTGCGGAGCAAATAACTCCACCACTACCACTAAAAAGGTTATTAAGGGGAAGTGCGGTACTCAGGGGTGATTTTCTTTATTTCTTAAATGATACCTTTATAATGGATTATTTGTTAAATGTTACCCCCAAAAAGTGATATAAACAACCAAAATGACTTTTTTTTAATTACCGTTGGCACAGAAACAGAAAAAAATGTCAGCCATTTGGATATAAACATAATTTTCAAAATCTTTTAATTTAGGATTTAAATAAGATATCAATTTTTCCTAAACTGGAATATGCTTTTACGCTAAATTTGAAGGTTTTCATATTCGCTTTTGTGGCTAGACAGAAAGCGGAAATTTTCAAGAAATTTTGAAATATATATAAATAGCATGAAATTTTTGGATACATAAAAATTTTTTTTTTTTTAATTTATAGATGCGATTCCAAAAAAAACCTAGTGAAGAGATATTACTGCCCAAAAACTTCATGGTAAGTTTCAGACAAATTGTATGACAAACATCAAAGTTATAAGAAAATTAATTTTGTCCTAAAAAAACACATTTTGAGAAAATGGCCAATAAAGTCTGAGCAAAAATATTTTCGTTTTGAGACCAATTATAAGATGCCAGCTCCATATGATAGGCCTCCTTCAGCTCTCTCAAACTCTTCCTGTTGCACCCGTATTCTTTCAAGGCATTTCTCATATCCAATTCATGCTGGCAGTCACTCAGGCACTAAACTAGCTGAAAACTTCACTCAAAAGCCAACAAGATACTGTGTACAAACTAGCATAAGAATGGGTGATTATGGGATAGCTGTGACGTCAGGGCTTCGCCACAACCTCATTGAGCTGTAACAGCTCGAGAGGCTGATGGTCGCACACGTGTGCAAAATCTACGCAGCTGGAGTAAAAACTGTGGGAACTAGGACAGATACTCAATACATGGCAATGGTTATGAATGGAGCTCGCTTCTTGGAAAAATTTGTCTAAATTTGGATGTCCATATATGGTAGTACTAGTGACATCGATAGAGAGGCTGAGATAGTAAACTTTCCATTGGTATATAATATGCCTATGTTTTGCAAGGGGTAGCAGGCCCACATAGCTTGCATAAAAAGCAAATTTTTACACATTTTTTTTTAATTTTGTAAACTCTCTTGGGGAAAGCAATTTCGTATGGACATTTAAAGATATTTGTAGCCAAACTAAGGCATCAAAACTCTATTCAGATGATTACAAATTGGACAAACTGAACTACCCACTGTCAAATTTTGACCTGGTGATCCAAATTGACCCCAGAACCCCCCTCTCTAGGTGCCACACTTGCCCTTAATGTACCTCTTCAACCTTACATTTTTTTTTCTTTTAATTCAAGACAAAATTATGAAGTTGTTAAATTTCTAGAACTTTTCTTGATGATCTATGTCTTTTGAAAGAAAAAAAAAATACCACTAAAAAAGACTACATTTTAATAATTTTGAAATGTAGTGAAAGTTTCACAATTCCAAAAACATGCAAAAACAAATAAAATGGGGAAAGAAGGCCCTTATCAGATTTCAAAAGAAATCAAAAGGTTTTCAAACTTTAATTGATGGAGAAGAGAAAGACTCAAATGAAAGGCCTATTTATAAAAGCATACAGATAGATAGATAGATAGAGAGAGAGAGAGAGAGAGAGAGAGAGAGAGAGAGAGAGAGAGAGAGAGAGAAAGAGAAAGCAATATGAATTTAGCATGAGAGGAAGAGAGAGAGAGAGGGGGGAGGAAGGGAAAAGCAGTTCCACTTGTTTAAAAAATATTGTGATTTTCCATTGCCCAGCACTAGCCTTTTTTTTTTTAACTTCTGTTAATGATTTTTAAATACTTGGTTTTTTTTTTCTGGGAATTTTTAAAATGAATTAAACAGAGTTTAGCAGGAAGTAATTTAGAGCTATCACCCTTATTATAACTATAAGATTTCCAACTGATTTTTGCTGAGATTTTTCTATTGCTTGTAGAGTTATGGGTTACACTATAGTACTCCCCTATTGCCTTCTTGCTGTTCAACATCACTTCTGATCACGTTTTCTGGGCATGGCAGCTCAAAGACATTAATGCATTTCTCAACATATCAGCGATTAAGTTCATCTTTTTGATTAAAGCTTTGTAAAAAAATTGAACCCTTTTGTAATTCACCCTTAGATATCCTAAGCTTGGTTTAGAAACTCATATTATGGCGCAAGGTTCTGTTTTATTACTGAGTTTGATGCTTTGTAATAGTATTATTGAAAGCAGAAGGCCTTATAAGTTACAATGGATCTAGCCTAAAAACTTTGAAATCAAATAACGTACATTATGGAAAAACTTCGAAGGAATAAGCAATCAACCGTAACGAATTAACCTGTGTAATTAAAGTTCTAAAATGGAATTTAATTGGGTTTTTTAATATAATTTAACAAGAACACCTAAATAGCCTTGACAGATTGACATTGCTTGTGATCTAGTGCAACAAGACACTTGAAGAGCCCCGAAAAAATGCAAACAGATGTGAATAATATTATTTTTAAAACTAAGATTATTTATGATATTTGGATTAATATTGCATTTTTTTGACATGACAGAGAAAATCACATAAAATAAAATGTATCTGTTACTCAATTAAGCATGATAATTTTCCCATGTGCGGGGCTA
>BLXT01000055.1:4182992-4204382 GCA_019648995.1 Plakobranchus ocellatus | reverse complement strand
AAAAAAATTCGGGATAGATCTAGATGCTTTAATCAACTGACACTTTGCAAGCCTGGTATAAGATCAAAGAAACTACGCCGGTCTACTTTGACGGCAGTAACAAAAAAACGAGGATCAACTTTCCATCAATACCACATTTTTGTATTATGTGAATGGAAAGAAAATCGCACAAAATGAAACAAAAGCACAAGCCCAGCCAAAGTGTAAAATTTTCCCCATTGGCGAATGAATTACGCCTAGAGCATAATGCCGGCATGCATGTAACACCGAGACATATCAATAACACAGAAGCTGCTCGGTCTCTTTACACAGAATGTTGATTAAACGTTACGGACCGCAAATTGGATACTTGGGTTATGTCGATAGTAATTTTAAAATGTTCAATGCTATTTAAATAGGTAAAGTGCAGACATTGGTAGATATTGCATGGATCCAACAGATGAAACAAGATAATTTTTTCCCGTTCATAGGGACAACTGAGCGGGATTGTAGCGGGGCAGCCTGGAAAACGGGATTTGTAGGCGTTCACCGGGATTTTTCCCGGCGAAAACGGAAAGTTGGCAGGTCTGTATCTGCCTTGTTTTATATTTAGCCTTATAAATGATGACGACAATATTTTTTATGCTGACAATAGATCAAGATAAAATTTTAGATAATAAATATCAGGATTTTCTCATTAAGTAACTAAGAAGAATAGCGAGAAGGCCAATAGTAAAAAAGACATCCTTTGGATAAATTTGAAAAAACATCATTGTTTGAAATTTGATGCAAGAAAGGCCAATCATAGTATTGTATTTTCATCAGGCCTAATATTAAAGAAAAAAAAAGACCCCCCCTGTGCGAACGTTTCATCCTCTCTATGTTCTAAATCTAAAGATTTAAACAAATTCTCCTAAATTTCACAGTCTATAAATTCATTCACCATATAGATCTATATCTTGATCTAGATCTAAGTGCATCTACTCTTTCAGCCTATCTATCACAAAAATGAACTTATGACTAACACAGGATTTAATATAATTCAACACCTAGATCTAGAATACGGACCAAGACTACTCAAATTATCACAATTGCAAGATTTGATAGACCTTGATCTTCAAAAGATATCTATTGAATCTAGACCTAATGTACAGTTCTAGAAATTTTACGACTTCACTTAAAAAAAATACATTAACTCTAGACTATTCACAGAGAAAAAAATTCTATTGATCTTGCTTTCTTTCTGTTATGTTGTAATCGTTAATAACACTTCCTAAGCACGTGGATGCGATTCACATTAATAATTATCATTAGTATAAAACCATAGCACTTCTAAATAGTAACGCTACTTTCACATTGACAATCTTGGAAAAAGTGAAAGAAAGACCTGTAAACAGAAGGGAGACTGGTGCATGATGTTTATTTTTATAAGTTTATAGCGTTAAAAAGAGAGCACCATAGTGAAGCAGTATCATTATTAGGTATATCGATATAAATACTGAACGCCCAGAAAACCAAAACGGAAACTAATAGAAAAGTACCTTTATTTGCAATAGAGCGATATAAATGAGAAAAGCAAAAATCAGGATTAATTTTTGTCCCCAAACAAAGAAGCTGAATTGCGGGACATTTCTATCGAATTGCTGGACTGCGGGAGAGACACTCATTTTCCGAGATTGTCCCGCATATTGTGGGACGGTTGGCAGGTCTGCAAAATCCATACCTTATTACACGAGTTTCTTTTAAAATAAGAAAAGACATGCCCATGAACTATGCACAAACTTTCATTTGAATTAACATCAATGGAGAAAATATCTATAAATTGCAATCTCTAGAATTTCTACAATTTGATGCTTGGCTATATGTTAATCCTTTTAAAATTAAATAAGCCTTTTTTTTAACCTTTGCGATGAGGGTCTTAGATAACCAAATGATAGAAGTAAGTCTCCAAATCACTATGCTTACAAGAACAATCTATTCTGCTGTTATGGTGCGCAAAGATCTGAGAATCTGAGTCAGATGAGCACAAATAAAGCTTATTTGTTTGTTCGCTACAAAAGCTTAAATTTGTTTTTTTTTGCTTTGTTAGTCTACTCACTGGTAGCCCCATCTCCTCTCCCTTGGAGGAGGGAAGTAAGTTCCTGGTTGGGGTCCTGATAGTGACTTAAGCTGTTGGTCAATCTCTAGTTTAGCCTGCCTGAGTTGCTCAACTTCCTAGGTTTATTTATTTTTAAGGGGACAGGAGGTAGGCCAAAACATCAATACAAATAATGAGTAAAGCTTGTTGAAAAATGCTGAAACACAGACAAAATTGCATATTTAGTAACACATTATAGAATAACATCAATGTCAATTTAATTATAAAAAATTAATGTTATTAATGTTAAAAGGCAACTGCTTCTTTAACTTTTTAAAAAATTTGTTATTGTTGTTGGTGTTTTCATTGTTTTACCTAATGAAGACTAATGAATGAATATCAGTTTGTTGTGAATCACATACTCTTCAAGTGTTCTTCACAAATGTGCTATATTTAGCTCTATTCAAACATATGTTCTACCATACCTTCAACATCAAATCATTATTCTTTTAAAAAAAAAATTCCGGCCTTCCCTTAGCATGTATATTAAAATAAAATGCTTACTTTAAGATGATCAAGATGATATTCTAACAGAAGTTTTGCATTACTGATGCTTTCCATGGTGCCCACAAAGATGAATGGCACTTGTCCCTGCAAAGGTACAAAAATGCATTCTTTTTTTAAAAAAACACTTTCCAAAAAAATAACCACTTAATTTTTTTTTTTAATAATAAAGAGGTAAACTCAATTTCACTAAAATTTGTTGCATTAAATAAGATAACTCATAATTTTTCCAACACTCCTTTAAAAGAAAAAAAAGGATGTAAAAATTATTACTTTTGTAAAGAGCAATCTTTACATTCAAGCACGCAGTTTCCAATGGTGTTTTATTCGTTACATGATACATTATGTTTTTTTTTTAAGACCATAAAAAGGGAAATCAGGAATGTTAGCTGATCCCATCGACCCCTGACAGTTCTTGGTTGAAAATGGGCATGGGTTTACCTGGAAGTTTAAGTCACTTAAAAAGGAAAAGCTCTTCACCCACTTTTTTTTAAGAGATAGATTGAAAAATTGGAATTTTTAGGCAAGCTAATCCAGGTGTTAATAGCTATATATTAGCAATTTTCAATCATTACATATTGTCATTTATAATGTTCTACTTTCTAAATGACTTAAATTTGTAGGAATTTATAAAAATACAATTTTGAACACAGTGACAATTTGCAGATATTATTATTTCATTCATAACTGGATATTTATTCACCTGATTCTCATACCTGTTGGGTTACTGCTTTTTTTTTTTTTTTTTTAACATATACTATCATGATAAGAGGCAAATATTAGAGATTGGCACAACACCCCCCAAAAGAGAGTGATCAAAAGTTAGAATTTTACTAGTGCCTGAATTTCTTACGGTAGATAAAAAAAATCTGGAGAATACCCAACTCTGAAATATGATTTTTTTTTAAACAGAAAAGCTATGTAATTTCAAATTTATCTTGTATTCAGGCCATTCTTCTGTAATGAATGGCATAACACTTACAGAAATTTTTTGAACCGAAAAAAAAAAAATGCTGCTATTTATTAAAATCATTTTAAGAAATCTGATTTTTGTCAAGAATGGGCAAAGTGAAGAGGCAAAAATCAAAATGGAAGTTAAATAGAAATTTACATTTTTATTCTGTAATTGACATGACATAAAAAGTCAACCATTTTGAAGTAATTTCAAATTCATCTTGTATTCAGGCCATTCTTTTGTAACTGACACACTACTTACAGAAATTTTTTGAACAAAAAAAAAAAAAATGCTGCTATTTATTAAAATCATTTTAAGAAATCTGATTTTTGTCAACTATGGGCCAAGTGAAGAGGCAAAAAAATCAAAATGGAAGTTAAATAATAATTTACATTTTTATTCTGTAATTTGCATAAAAAGTTAAACATTTTGAAGTAATTTTTTTAAAGCTAAAGATTAAAATGCTCTGAATCTCTACAGTAAAAATTCACTCAATGCATATTTTAAGGTCAAAAAAATAACATAAAATTTAGACCTAAAGATCAAAATTTTTAGCTGACCTTAAGATGAATTTATGTAATTGACAAGACGCAAAATATGTAACTGACATGATGCTCTGAAAGATTTCATGGGCACAATACAAAAAAGTGACATAAAAAAGTGACTATATGTGCTTGCAATTCTCTGCAAAATATCATAGACAGTCATTTTAAAAAAATATATATGTGATGCGGTACAGGAAAACCAGGACAAAGGTAAAATTTTAACATATAGAGATATTGGTACCAAATGAAAGGTCTGGTTTAACTGAAAACAGTGCAGATTAAATTTTTTGTCTATCTTTATTACAGCCAAAATTATGGCATTTCAAAGACCAAAAAATTTTAAAAAGTGAAACAGAAAATCGCATTTAAAGTTTTTAGACTTTTATAGAATAAAGATCTAGAGTCTAGTTTGATATTTGCTCTTGCAACAATATTGACATGGTTACTTTAAAAAATCTTTGGATCTAGATCTAGAGTACATCTATTAAATCTTCTTAAAATTTTACAAATTGATATGCTCAACATAATTTTCAGCCCTGGTTTAGCTGGAGGAATTTTTTTCAGGTTGAAAATAGACCACTTTTGTGTGTTTGTGATTGCGATGCTTTACAGTATGCGGACTTCGTCCTGATTCGTTGTATTTATGCGCACTATGTTTATTTTGAGAGAGCAAAAGAAGAGCTTTCATTTGATATGCACTATAGCATGGTGTGTTACAGCTGTGTCTTTCAACAAGAAGTCTGAAGAAAGACTTGTATAGACACGTAACAACAACAATCTTGAGCAACATTGCATGATATATGCCTAAAAAATACACAAAATAAACACATTTCTGGGTTGAATTTACTTTAATATTTTGGGAAACATTAAATAAAAGGCTAATCTTTCACAATATGTAAAGAACTCATTTTTTTTTAAGTTAAGGTGGATCGACTATTTTTGATGTTTGTGCCTTTTTGTTGTTTGCGACTTTGTCCGGTTTTCCTATGCCACCACATATATGTGCTGAAAAGGTGCGAAACTTTTTGCCTATTATATGAACCATGGACCATTTTGTAATCATTGGTAGAGTAACATCAAAGAACAATGATGACTAAGTAAAAAAATACAATTAACAAGAGCTAGAGTATTTCCTAAGAGTGAGGGTAAAACTGTAAAAAAAAGTGGCTTTGGCCAAAAACTAAAGGGACATTGAAAATTTTTTTTTTTTTAATCTGCATCATTGAGCTGAGCTTGCAATTAATCAATGACTAGCAAAAGCACAAATTCTAATGGTTTAAAAACATCCTTTTCTCTTCTTGAATTTCAGAAGTATCCCATGGGCGTGACTAAGAAATTTCCTAAAACCTGAACCCCCTCCCCGCCAAAAACGAATTTTATTTTCAAAATGACAGTGATTTCAAGCCCTCTGGTGAAAGCTTATTTATAAATTTAATTATAAGTAAATTGTGGGTAACTAAGAAAAGGCCAGCTGCAAAATATACTTACTAAAGGCATATAATTTTGAATAAGCTTAGTGCAGCCTGAGGGAAAGTTCAGGATGTTGTCTTTTTTCAATGACCTTAACCTGGTTTGTCACATGGTAGAGCCAAAAAGGGGCATAATTAAAACAATGTTGAATTTCCATTGCATCTAGACCTATAATCTGTTCAGAGTTCGGGATCTTAGAATTTCATTTAAGACCCATATTAAACATTTCAAAGCTGCAGAAAGGTTTTTAGAGTTAGTGATTTGGCTTTTTTTCTGTTATATATGGGAGAATGGATTTCAAATTTAACAAAGGTACAAGAACTGAAAGCAGGAGCTAAGATAGAAGAAAGCAGCCATTCTTTTCACACAGAATCAAACAAAATTTACATCAGAATAAAATTTATCAAAAGCTCCTTTCAATAGAGGTTTCCATTTACTTTTATATCATGTTGCAGAAAAATAGCAAGTGAAAAAAAAAAGGGACTGTTTATAAATTCACAGTGCCGAAAATGTTTCAGCCGCAAAAAAAAAGTACTGTTACAGAGCCATCCAATAAACATTCCTGGATCCTAGATACTCATTTGCATAAATGAATGCCACTCAATCTCAAATATCTTAGTCTTGATCGGACGGCAAAAGGCGAAAAAAAAAAAAAAAAAAAAAAAAAGGGCATAATTTGAGCATTTTTTTTAACCAAAATACCAACAATAAAATTAGCTGCTTCGAACAAGAAAAGCATTCAATTTTCTTTTTAATAAACAAAAAATTGTTTACAAGATTGTCATGGTGTAAATTTACTGACTAAAGAAAACGACCTTTTCATTTCCTGGCTATTTCAGTCTCACCCCGAACCTGTATGCAATGGCAAGTCTAGCAAAAGATCAACCTGAGTAGAAGATGTAGCTTTTTGCCCACTTACCATTCATATTGGAGGACACATTGATAAACAAACCTTCACTAACAAATTAGTTTATGCTTTTTAGTATATTTTTAAGTTATGGCACGACTTATTTTGGCTCTAAATGTAACACAAATACACTGAGAAGATAATTGGATCTATGACAGGAATGGCCATTGTTTACATCCAAGCCCCATTTCCGAGTTTATGCAATAGCATCACAATTCAAGGTCATGACCAAGTAAATATTCCAAAAATCCTGTGGGGTTTTTTCCTTGAGTGAAATTGGCTTAATCCATGATTCTGTATTATTCAAGGTTGAAGTATATGTATAAAGGCAACAGGCATGTTATTCATTGAAATATTTGTGTCTGTTACATCTTTATAATTCAATAATAAGTCAGAAATGGAGTATCACAATGAAATGATTCACCATCTGAGGAGCAGACATGATGCAACTGAAGTATTCTGAAGTCATTATTAAGAGTCAGTTTGAAGTACATATTATCCTTGTATTGTCCATGAATTTGTGTAATTTGCAATTGAACTTACATGATTTCCATTGTCTTTCAAGATCCCTTGATAGACTGTCTTCCCTATTATTTTCCAGATGCATATAATAGCCTTTGTTTACTTTTTTAAAGGTCCATGATTGCTGTAAACATTTTTCCAATTTACTTTTAACTAACTTCCCTACAGTCAAAAAGGTAATTAACCTGAGTTTTTTTATTCTATTCCTTTTGTTCTTCTGTTTGAAGGTCAGCTTCAGTCAATACAACATACATATTACTGCCAGTGATGAAAAAATACACTGTATCAGACCTGCCAGCCCCAAATTGTGCTCCAGAAATATTTACATTCACTCACAGGAATTTAGAATGTCTCACTAGAATATGCAAGCACATTTAAACAGGCAACTATAAACTGTGACACATATCAATAATCTTGACTAAGTACTCTGACAGTTTGAATGTGAAGATCACAGAAACTTAGATCGCATGCTTATGCAGCCATAGGGTACATTATAGATCTACCTGAACCAAGTAAACCATTATGCAACTGCATACACATGTAGACCCATGTTCAGCGCCATGGGAAGGAAGGCCAAGAAAGAATGAAATAATAAGAAAAGTACCTTTAGATACAGACTGGTGGCTTCTGCATCTCTACCATCACAATATTGTGAGCATAGAAGACAATACTTTAAATCTGAGGCAGGGTCACTCCTGTCATGTTATATCATTGTTTGCAAGCGAGTGCTACATGCACATCCCTTTGCACTGACCCACAAGCATCAATAGCATAGTCAGGCTCATGACCACAGGAACATGTAGCACTGTGACATATCAATACACAGAAGTTACTTGGTTCCCTTACTCAGCATGTTGAATAAACGTTATGGAAAGCAAATTGGATACTTGGGTCATATTGCTAATAATGAAAAAATATTGTTCAATCCAATTCAGATAGGTAGAGATTTAAACGCATCGGTCATTGATATCAGTTTAGTAATAAGATTTAAAAAAAGGGCTGGTTCCATGAATATTATCTTTGTCCAGTCATTTTGACCAAGGAAGTGGACACCTTCGTTGGAGATCTGATGGAGATACTTCATTGTCCAAGGATTCCATGATCAGTAATCTTGATGGCTCTTCCGATACACAATTTGTCAGTACATCAAATATATAGCACAGTTTTTCTCCTTGAGGAAAAAACATACTGTCTCTCTCTCTCTCTCTCTCTGTAGTCATAGTGCTTCATATTTGCTATTTTTTGTTTACAAGCAATTTATATGCACAGGCCCTTCCACAGTGATACATAATTATCGAGTACTGCATTCAGAGCATTGCTGCATGCTTAGATGGCTAAATGATCTGCATAGTCACCTGACTGGGACATTCTTGTCATTTAATCCTGCAGCTTTTAGCTTGGAGTAAAATCTTCCACTCCCCTTTCATTTTCTCAGGGTTCTCTATGGTTCTTTGACGTAACTCTTGCTTGATTTAAAATACAAACTTGTTTTTCAAATTGGTGGATCACTGCCCAGTAAAAGTTCTCATCATCTGGAATGTGTCTATTGACTTTCATATCCTAGTTTGGAAAAGCTGGATCAGCATCAAATTCTCATTCTTTTCCTCTGCTTCTGACTCTAGTCTTGGTTTCCTGAGTTTGCGTTGCTATCTTTGAAAGGGTTTCCTTCGGTGCAGGGACTTGGAATGACTGAACAACTTTGTTTGGTGGTACGTGTGAACTTGCTTCCTTCCTAACTATTCCTTTCTACCATTTCTGCCTTTTCCTCCTTAATTAAGTTGAGCTCTGAATTATCTTACTCTGCTTCTCAGCAATACAACCACCTGAGGATCAAGAAAAAAATGAGACAAAAGAAGGGTTTCAACCAGATCATATTGGATATTCAGAATCTAAATAAAAAGACAGCTGGTTGTGTACAATGCTCTTTTTTTTTGCTTTGTTCTTTGCTTATCTGATAAGTGTTCTAACTACCCAACTACTGTTTAGGAAATCAGATATTATTTTTTAAATAAAAGCACCCTTTTTATAACAGAAGTGATAAACTCTATACTGAAAAAAAAATCACCTTTAGAATAAAATATTTGGATCACATTATCTTTGCATATAGGAGTGCTCAAATGGATGGTTCGAAGAGTTTTTCTTGTGGGGGGGGGGGGCTGTCAAATTGGTAGAACTGCATACAAAAGGTCGTTCATACAAACATTTATAATAAGACAAGAGTCCCAAACTTATTCATAGACTCAAGTAACCCCTTACAACTGTATTAAAAGTAATATACTCACTTTGTTGCATTACTTGGTGGATACATTGAGAAAATCACCCAGAAGCCTCTGAAACCAGCATGCTGCTTTCAAACTTGCTTCATTATCAAAGATAGCTGCCAAGTTCAAAACTCTTCTTATCATAAATATATAGAGATAGATCAAGATATTTTGATGATATCCCTGAAGTAGAATTTTCTGCAGAATGGCCCATAAATCACATAACGTATTTGTAATAAAAAATTACTTTAGATCTAATACTCATTTTCCTTTTCAATGAAACCAATATGAACTTAAAATTTATTAGCAATTATACTAATTCAACTTTTTAACCTTTAGACAATTCTTTTATTTCTCCAGGAAGTAGATATTGAATTAAGCCATAAATGAAGAAATTACCTCCTCTCGTTCAGTTTCATGCTCATTGTCTCCCTCGATCTTTACTCTCACAACACCAGACTTGTCTACTATATCTTGGATATTGCGTCCATTTTTTCCAATTACTTTAGCTTAAAAACAAAAACAAAAAAATAGTTTTAGAAACATAATGAAAAGAAAATTCTGCTTCCCCCGTTAAATTCTAGTGAGACGGCTGTAGGCTTGAAAAATCTTTGCAACTTTTAATCAAATTTTGCATTAATTCAAAGATAAGTACAAAGAAAATGTTGAATAATACAATTATGCACAACTGATTTATCAGTTTGGAAAACCAAGGAATGAAAAATGTGGGATTTTAGCTAATGTGGAGAATCTTGCTTGGTGATGAAAAGAAAATTTAAAATTGGAAGTAGGCTGATCAGACTCAGTTTGTGACTTTCACCAAGTGGGAAAGGGAAATTTACAAAAAATGAAAAGACTGAAAGTAAAGTGTTCACAAGAAAAGAAAGAAAAAAAATTCTACAATTGCTCTAGATTATAGACCTTTTAGAAAAATGTCATGTTCATAGATCTATATATCATTTTTTTTTTAATCTGTCTCAGTGGGTCTAAATCCTATTTGAAAAGGAAGAACCTGCAAAGAAAGGCTGCTTTTTTAGAGCAGCGTTCTTAACTGATAGTATATTTTAGATGATATGAACAATTTGATCTTCTTTCAATGCCTTTTTATAGTGGGGCATTATGGTTTGACAATTATAAAAGTTCTTGAGCTGTTAAAAAAGTGAATCGCAAAAGTATAATAAGTTTAGGGTGTGATCATTTTGTTGGGTTTTATGCAAAGTATATGGTAAGCAGATCTGATACTTGCTATGGAACATATCATTTGAATCTTAGGTAAAATTTTGTATCTTTTGGCTCACAATGACAAATAATCTAATAAATTATTTTTCATAGTATAAAGGTATGTTTCCCAGTTTTAGGTAAAGGACTGACATTATTTAGTAATCAAATGAAGTGAAAATACTAGAACTTCTTCTTTATGTGTCTTGCCTAAAACAGACACTGGGGATCATGTTCCTCCACACAAACCTGTTCTCAGTTAACCTTATGAAGTTGTTGCTAACATTACCTATTGCCATGAGTTTAAAACTTTCCATAAAAGTTATTCCCTGTTTATTTTGACAGCATTTGCCTTCAACTTTCCCAACAACTGCAAAGTGTTCTAAACTCTGATGGCGGTGAATGTGTCTTAAAAATTACAGTTGCCTCTGCGTTATGTTAAATTCATGTTTGCTCAAGATTAGTTTCTTACAGTAGCGATTCATTGGACGCAATATCATCTTTACACCCCAATAATTTTATCAAATACAGGGCCACAGCCTTCAAACTTTCTGAGCACCTTCTCATATACATATATTGGATACCCATTTTTTGTTTTAAGATTGCCAGACAGTCTTAAGATATTTATTTTTTAACATGAATATGGCTTTCCATGCAAATTTGCACATTTTGCCAAGGGAGGCAAAAAATCTCATTTTTTACAAAATCAAAAAATTCAAGAAAAAAAAAGACTAATGAACAGAAAGAAACAAAACTGGTATCAAATTAAAGATTGCTTTAAGGTCTTTATAGGCATATAAATTGAAACAATGATTAATTTAGATTAAAGAATGAAAGCTGAGGAAATTTAGAACTAAAATCAAAATCATTAATTCCAAGCCAAGGGTAAGTAATTAAAATAATTGTGTAACTAGAAACAAAATCTTAACCTACAAGAGGATTAAACATTTCATTTCACATATATTTCAAAACCATGAAGTAGAGCAAGGATATTCTGTCATACTTTTGTTACAAAAGTGTTAAAAACGTTAGCCCTTGAAAACACTCTTAAGAGAAAAACATGGTAAAGATCCCATGCATGCTTTACTTTGTTGTTAAGATTCTTGGTGTAATGTTTGCTTCTTTCATTTTATATTTTATTTTTCTAGTTTTATTGCATGTTTCTATTGGTGAACTTTTTTGAAGTTCTCTCTCGCTCTCTCTCTGTGCATGTGCACGCGTGCGTGCGTTCGTGCGTGTGTGTGGAAAGGCAAAAAATATAAGATTGTGCTTGAGCTTTTACTGTTTTGCGAGTATGTTGGGTTAAGAAGATTTTAAGAGAAGAAAGCAAAACGCTAGAGAGGAATTTTTATTAAATCTAATCTTCACTGGGACCCAGCTAATTAGCTAATTAAAATTCATCACATAAAAATAAAAGGCTCTGTAAATAAATGCATCAGCTCCCTTAGGTTTTTCTATATTACTAATAATATAAATAACATTAAGAATTATATTTCGTTTTCAGTCGCCACAAAAAAATAGAATTGAATAAAACAAAATAATATATGTAATGAAACATAGCAGTGAAAAATGAGTGCCAAAAAATATCACAGAGAGACCTATTTATTTATTTTAATATTAATTTGACGCTGCACTAGATCTACAAATGTACAATATGTATAACTATAAGTGATGGTTAGGCCGGAGGGGAGAATGCTTACGCTACAGTTACAATTAGGCCTATTGAAAGTGACATTCAAGGGTGATCAGCTTCAATCATAATAAATTCTCTTACTAGAAACCAATCTTTATAGCTTTAGCAGCATAGTCAATACTTGCACAATAAACTACAATAAAGTTCAGTTTAAAAACAATGAACAAACGATTTTATAAAATCTTCTAAGTAACTATTTCTTTTATAAACTTTTATCCCATTATCTTTGTCTACATAGAGCCAAAATGGACTTGACCCCCATTCACCTCAAGAGACTAAGTCAAACCTAGAAAGATTTGGCTGTTTAGCAAAGTTACGTGACCAATTTTTAAAGCAAAACTAAAGCTCGCAAAACATTTATTTATTTATTTAAAAATAAAAAATTCTCAACAAAGATTGGCTTTCCATCTTTCATATGAACAATTCTTTTTCTCCCTAGAGCACACAATAAAAAATAGACTGACTGTTCAAGTGACCTCCCTCTTCGCATTGGGTTTTTCGATCTCAGGATTAGATCTCTATCTCACTCAACATTGCTACCGTGAAACAAATCCATCAATTAAGACACTGTTCATATATTAATTTCTACTTTCTCGTAAAATCTTAGGTTATAAAAACATATTAGCGTTTCTGATCCATCCTTTTAATCCTGCAAGTCAAAAATACCAATCCTTTAACAACTGTTTAGAGCCTAGCAGTCTACTCTGACTGGGCTTAAGCCTAGCCTACTGAACCCGACAGGGCAAGTTTGGGTGGTCTTGACGAACCACAAAAAAAAAAAAAGCCACAAGAAATAACAAGCCCATTCTAGTGGTTCACACTGTATGCCAAGTAATATAATTAATTCTCTGTTCATACAAAAATCACATTTTAAAACTAAAAAAAAAAAATTAAATAATAATAATGAAAAACGCTGGAGTCTTTCTTTGGAATTTCAAAATAACAATGTGTCTAGGAGACAAGTTAAGATCTAGATACCTATCAAAAATATGATAAAGTTTAATGTGTGAAAGATCCTAAAACCTCAATCTTTTTTTTCCCTCTTTTTTCTTTGAAATAGAAATAAAAACGTAGAAATCTAATTAATCCAGATTCTAGATTAGATTTATTGCAGATAGGCCTACACCCAATAAAAGTTTGTTTCCATATATTTCAACTCCTTTTCTCAAAAAGGTCTATTGCAGGGCCTAAATTTGTGGTTATTTTTAAATGGGTATGTTATCTATGTAGTGTATTTGTTACTTTATGATATGCTTCTAGCATTAAAAAAGATCAGGCTTTCCGTTTGGTATCTTGTTTACAATGGACGATCAGTGCGACACATTTGTAAAAGTGCTCTAGCAGTAAGAAAATGAATACTGGAAGTGGTAATAATTCGGGATGTGTTCATGTAGTGAGGTTTTTATAGGAAAAAAGACTGGTGAAAATGATTTGCTCTGTGTTGCTTTTGGGGATTTTAAACTACGAAAGGCGGATTGCGGGACAGGGTCTGCTATTGTTGGCTTGTGTAAAAGTTTTCTCCTAGCTTTTGTTTTGTAACTATTCCACAATCGATGAGGGTTTAAAATAGCCATTATTCTCATTAGGATCTTCCATCCTTCACAGATCTTATTTTTAGTGCTACTGGATTCCACTACCATCTTCATCATTTTAAAATTGATGGGGTTACCGGTTCAGTTGCCAATTGCGTGACAAATGTAGTTTAATGTTATATCAAGAACACGAACCTTAAAATTGTTCCTGTAGCAGTAGTGAGCTGCGAAAGCACTTATGTAATTGCTTTACGTGAACTTGAGGTTTTACAGTTTACAGGCTTCGTGGAACAAAAGTAACCCAATCAGAGTTGCTGAAAGCCTATATAACTCGGCTTAAATATGCTTATATCTCTTGACTGAATTGGATCCTGCTGTTCTTGGTTGAAGTGCTAACTTCAGACATGGATACAATTTCAGCTAATCATCAGTTTGAATGACTTGAAAGATTAGAAAATTAAAACAATTGTGTAGTATGGTGCACCATTGCGACTAAAAATTCTCGTCTTTCAAAAAAGTGCTTATAATAAAAAGATGATTTAAGACTCCTCAATTTCCTCCAAGCAGCTCACCTAACTGTATTATTAATTTTCATTGGCACATAACCTACCAATCTTCAGGCCAACCTTGTATAATACAGATTTTTGAAAAGCAGAAAATAAAGTAATGGCAATAAAACAATTCCTCCAAAATTGCTTACACAACTCTATTGGAATTATCTTTGTGAATTTCTGATTACATTATTCAGATTTAGGCATAAAGACTACAACAAGCCTTTCATTTTTTTTTTCAAAAGGAATATTTTTCTTTTTAATTTATTTATAGAGGACATTTTATGTATATCACATTTTTGCTACAATCACAGAATTTCATTACAAAATCATTCAAACAAACGAGAAATTTACCAACAAGGTCCCTTGGCACTTGAAAAGTTTCCTCAGAAAACTCGAGCAGTCCACGCGCTGATTTGACAGCTTCCTGAGTCTGGAGAAAAAAACACACACACTGAAAACAAATCTCACATTCACCAAATGGAAATTTTCTTTTTCTCTCAAGAAACTGACATGATCAGGAAACAAAACCACCTCTACTGAAAATGTGTGAATTATCTTGATTTTCAAAACTGCTGAAAAAAAGTTTCTATGAGCAAATCGCATAGTATTTCTGTGTAACTGTAAATGTGTGATAGATCCTTCAATCTTGATACGGATTAGCTTGATACTATCTAGATCTCAATCTAATCTAAAAAGCTCTCAATATCAAGATCTTTTTTTAAACTTTATGTCAGAAACATACTATTTTTTACAATAAATCCTCTCATTAATAATCAAAGTTCAAGCTTAATGTAGAATTAGGTTTAGATCTAGAGCTCCCTGAAAACAGGCATGCCCTCTTCCCTAAGAAAAAAAAAACCTAACTTTTCACGCAACTCTGAATACTTTAAAATATGCATGCACAATAAAAAGCAAAAAAACAAAACCATGACAATTATGCTGAGGAGAGGAGCAGGAAAAGAACCACTTTACCAACAAAAGCTGGAAGTTTGGTTAAAATTGGAGCAAGGACATCGCTGAGAAAAAAACGAATGGCCAGCATGTTTGCTACAGCAAATGAATTTGCACCCATACAAAGACACAATTTTTCACAATTTAAGTATAGTTGTACACGACTATGTCAAACACGGATTCCTTGAAATCCTGTACTGATAGAACTACTCTGTTTTTCTTGCCAATTGATTCTTTGTGGTTTGTAAGTTCTAATCTTTCATTGAACTTGTTCCAATATACAGGTCAAAACTATTTGCCCCTTAATTATAACAAAAACGCTCTGGAGTTTATAGGAAATGTGGAAGACCAACACCAAAATTACATGTGTTACTCCACTTGTATGTCTAACATCATAAGAATGTCTTTTCCTGGCAGGACTTTGTTGTAAGATATACACAAGAGGCAAATCATTCAGTCACTTTGCACAAATTGCTGTTCAATTCACACATGGAGAAAGTTTTCTTTTTTCCTTTTATGTATGTATATAAAACTAACAGTTAACTAGAGGTTTTTGTGTTATGTAAAAGGTTCTGAAATGTTTGGGCCTTTTCATGATCTGAAGATCTACTTGCGATGGACATAATTACAACCGTATTACCTATCTTTTTATCTTGCTGTAGAAGAGGCATTCTCAAAAGTTGGTCCATGAAATGGGGACATAGAAGTGACAAAATAAAACATACTAAATCTATTTCAAAATATGCGTTCTATGCAAAGAAATAACTCTACTTTACAATTTTAAAAGGATAAAGATAAAATAAATCACTATTGAAAAAATTGTTGAGGTTTATGTTCACTATTTCAACCAGTCCTGGACATATCAATTCACAACAAAATCCTTCTCTGGTACCTAAAGTGCACAAATTTCTGAATGTAGATATGTTTGGTTGGTTGAGATAATACTTTCTATTAAATCTAGGCAAAGTCTGAAGGGCTTTCAATCAATGACTTTGGTAGGAAAAGCAATAAGTCTAGATCTGGAAATCTAGTTTATATACCTTTGCTTACCCAACAAGGCTTTTAATTTTTTTTCCATTTAAATGTACTCTTAGTTTAGGATATGTTTTTTATACATACAGCTATCAAAATTTGTTCTATCAAAAAATGTGGAATCATTTTAGGTGGGTGCACAGCTTCACGGTGAATCAAGATTAACAACAATGAGACATCATGCTCATATACTAGTTACATTGTTCATTACAGCCGTGATCCTACTTAATAGGGCTTGAATAGTAGATGGACATGACGTTTTACAATGCAGTTTCCCTGACATAACGCTTCATCGAAACTTTACAACAGGTTTAGTAACTGGTATTTGAAGATTGCCATGGCTCATTTCCTGATGTTTTGGTTTTCAAGTATAAAATTAAAATTCTGCACTGAATTGAGCAATACAAAAGTTTATGATGATGTGAAAATGCTAAAAACTTGTGTAACTAGTGGACATTAGACTAACAGATTCACAAAAATCAACACATGAATAAAATTGTGCCCAATTTCTCCATTAAAATATCTCTTCTAAAAAATGTAGCTGTCTCAGTGTGATTGAGAGAAAATGTTTTTTGGATAAAATATCTTTCATTTCAAATAACATAATGAGGACTCATGATTTCATCTGTGTTTTTAGATCTAACATTTTCACAACAAGAGTTATGTCCAGTAGATTTAATTAGCTGGTATTTAATTATTAACAAAGGAATCCAGCTCATTTTTTGCACAAAGGTCGATCATTACCACCATGACCCTCTCATAACACCAGTATTGCTGTATTTGAGTTGAAAATAGGAATAATTCATAAAGGGAAGAAGGCTCCCTGAAGTGTCCAATTTTTGTCATCGAGGAAAGACGATTTTTCCACATAAAACATTGAAATTTAAACAAACGTGTCACATGATACAGCTCACATTATCTAGACCATCTCTTAAACCATTTTCCTACATGTAAATAGTTTTGATTCATAAAAAAGCAAGAGCTGTATGCAAATTTTTTTGAGTTGAAAAGACCATAGGATGTAATGGACGAACTTATGGGAATGCCTCGGTAGCAAATTGTGTTTAAGTACTTTAAATATTCAAGATTATTACAAATTGTTAAATAAGAATATTTTTACCTTTAAACAGGAGATTGCCATCCAACTTATGAAAGTAAAACTGTTAAAGATATATATTTTTCCCTTTTTGTTAATTTCTCTTCACTCTGAATATTTGTTACAACTTTGAGACCTCAAACTTGATGCAGTTTACATTACCTTCAAGGATCAAATACTTTTGATTCATAAAAATGAACATTTAATCTCTATCAACTTTCATACTTTGACTTCAGGTATTTCTAAAATCTTACACTAAATAACAGACCTCAAGTCAGTTATCATTTACTGGTAAGGTTATCCCATCATTTCCTAGGCCGTGCATGAGCTAATCAATTTGTACCAGAATTCAACAATGCAAAACACAAATTCAATTATAGCCATATTCTGTAACAACTTCGTATAAATGCAAATAAAAATCATTTAAATGCTGCACCTCATGTACTTTTCGCTCCTTTTTTTTCTACTTTCCTTAATTACTGAGTAAAATGACAATGCTTAAGAACAAAAAAGAGAGAGAGAATAAGAGGCCCATTAAAATTGTTACTCTATTCTCTTTAAACAAAAGACCAACAAAAAAATCGCCACAAAACTTAACTTTATTTGAAAAAAAAAAAAAAAAAATGATAATGTCAATGTTTTTGATGATTAGGGGGAGTAACCGCAGTCATATTATCAAGGAAGCCCTCTGCCCTTGAAAAAATACAACTGAACTTTTTCTGTGATTCTGAATACTTTGAAAACAAACATGCATGCACAATAAAAAGCAAAATATCAAAACCATAACAATAATGCTGGGGAAGAGCAGGAAAAGAACTGCTTTGACCAGTGAAGAAAAAAAAAAAAGATGGAATTCCGTTTAAAAACGAAAAAGGACATCCCTGTATTATTCTAATATAGTGAATTCTGTTAGTAATTTGAATAGGGCATGATCAAACTCATCATTTCCCCCACAGATTTAAAGTAACTTGACTGAGCTGTCACAAACCTCTCCATAAACTTTAAAAGTACAAGACATTTCATCAAGCTCAATTCCAGTGATACCATCCACTTTTCTGGCTTGCTGAATGTTGGTTCCATGAGTTCCAATTGCCAAACCCATAAGCTCATCGCGAACTTGAAATTCTTCCATGAAGCCTGAGCGTACCTTGGTACTCTGAATGGAGTCAGAAGATAGTTACTTAAGAAATCAGACTCGCATTAATTTACCTCAATATTCTGCATGCTAAATTTATGCATAAAAAAAAAAATAAATTAAAACTTTCAAAACTTTTTTACAAGAAAGTAAATCTTCCATAAAAATAAATGATGTCTGAAATCTGAATATAGCAAGATAACATAGTAATTTCAACGGTGTTCATTTAATTATGCATCCGTTAAACAATTTTTCAAATTCTTGTTTTTGGATTGGTATTCTCCCAGCCAGGTCTTTCGAGCAATGTTAAAGTAGATTAGAGTAAAACGCACAGTGCAAAAAAAAAAAAACCAAAAGACATATCTTTTCAAACAGCAAAATGACATAAAAAAATGTTCATATAAAAACTTGTCATTACTTCAAGAACTAATCTATACAATATACTTTTTATTACTCCTCTCATTAAAGGCTTAAAAAAAAATATTGGCAAATACCTGCAATTTTTTGGCTGCCTCTTCTGTACGCTGTTTAAGCAATACCTTCTGCCGCATGTTTCTTAAAAACATATCACCAATCATTGATGCTCTCTTCACCACTCCTGAACTTGTGGTCTGGTAAATCATCAAAAGAAAATTATAAACCTCAAAGTCTTTAACAAATAAAGTAATAGATTGAAAAAATCAGTAGAGAGAATCTTATTTTTAATTAGAGGTAAGCATTTTTTTTTTTTTTGCGAGTAAAATCCCAATGGTTGGAAAAGTAAAGAAAAGGAGAAAAAATACTTTCAGTTAAAATGATCCCATCGCGAATTACAGCAGTCAATCTATACTTTTTTTTTTAAATGTACCTCATTCTTCAGAACAAGTTCAAATCATTTCCAAGATTACCTACATATCTTATAGATAGAGAAGAAAGTAGCTTATGCCCTTATTTTTCATGAAGGAAATCAAATTTCTATAAGTACATAAGCATGATTACCAATAAAAGTTGGGCATGATTTTAATATAGTAAAATACAACAAGTTACTTAAACTTATTTGAACAATTAAACCACACATCACACAAATGTTTCACCTTTTAGGCTTTCATAAATACTTTTTAAAAATGAATAAGTAAAAAATGAGGCCACCTCATCATTAATCTGTCAGCGCTCTCTTTATATTCTTGCCAACAGCATCTAAAAATACTTATGCAATACAGAAGCTAATTTAATTTAATCAATATTATACAAACAACCCGTGCCAAAAAAAATCTAGCATAATTGACTTAAGTAATCAAAGTTATTAAAAGTATTGATCAATCAAATATTCTCATTAATTCTCTCCTTAACGCTCTCGCGACGGCCCTATGGGATTTCGTTTCAATTCAAATGCTAGGTCTTAGAGCTAAAAATAGACAAATTATCATGTTCTATTTTTAATGCAAGAGAAATACCTTAGTATTTTTGTAAAGAGGAAACCCCAACAGCAACTTTAATACGAAAATAATGCTGAATTTCTAGCTTTATTTGCCTAAATTTAGTCATAACAGAAGTTTTTAAACGGGGACTGGATTCCCCTCTTCTTCCATTTTGACGCTATCAGTTGTGCTTTCTCGCTGTATTGCTTTCCCAATTCTCTTCAATGCTAACCTAAAAATGGAGCTTGATTATTTAGATTTTGATTCTGATAAAAGTCTCAACTTTCTTCTGATGAATATGAAAATCATTCTGAACCTGAGGTCAGCCCAGATGAGGGAAACAAGGATTTGTCTCCTGTTAGAAACAATGGGTGAGTAGAATCTAAGAAAAGATGTAACTTTGTAAGATTTTTAGATCCACGGTGATGCAAACATGCAAAAAAGTGAATATGAAGGTATATCTAGATCTAATTCTGCTTTCTTGGCACAATCATAAAATAAGATTTCCGTGAAAATCCATTAAATTTGTGTTTATAACTGTTCTGGATGTAGATCTAATTTTTTTTTAATAACCCTTCAGATGTGCGTTTCCTTGTATTTATTGGAAACAATATTCTGTTTCTATGGCTTTTACACCTTGTTGCTAACTACAACGGATCAAAGCATTAGATTTTTCTGTTTTTCCTCTAATTAAGGTGTGTGTATACATACATACATATCTATGATTATATATATATATATATACAGACCTGCCAACCCTAAATCGTTCTCACAAATATTCACCTCTACTCACAGGAATATGGCAGTATAATTCAATGCGCATGGATAAACCATATTACACCTTAATTATATACTCGACCATAGACATTCCATAACATTAAAGTATAATATCAGAGGCTAATTAATGAATTTTCGACTCTAAAAGATGCAAGAAAGTATCTAACTAGTCTACTCACTGCCATTAGTCTAATAATATCACCATTTATCAAGCCTTTAAAACCTGCAGGCTTAGGACCTGAATGATGAATTTTTTTTAAGGTTCACTACAGTATGTAATTATAAAACTCAAAATCGAGCTCACACAATAAAAGGTTACATGAAAAAAGAAATCTTATGTGAGACAGGTCTACAGAATCTCAGTAAGAGTAAGGCTTAAAATTATGACCCATTGTGTTTTGAATAAAAAGAAAACATCAAGTTTTCCTTTGCTCTATTTGAAATTACAAAGATCTACGCAAGTAACGTCAGCCTACAATGTAGGCCTACTCAAGTCTGTGTAGGCTTAGGCCTAGATCTCTAGGACCATTATCAAATTTTGATTATACCTCAAGAAACAAAATTAAGAGTTTAGCAAAATTACAAATAGTGCTGGATCTTGATATTGCCGATAGGTTGAGAGTGAGTGAGAGAGAAAGAGAGAAATAAAAGGAGAAAGAGTGAGAATTACTGAGAGATGCTCAAAGAGTGATAAAAGGAGGGACAGAGAGAGAGAGAGAGAGAGA
>BLXT01000055.1:4162788-4176791 GCA_019648995.1 Plakobranchus ocellatus | reverse complement strand
TACCGCATTTTTGTATTATGTGAATGGAAAGAAAATCGCACAAAATGAAACAAAAGCAGAAGCCTATAGTTAAAAAGCCAAAGTGTAACATTTTTTTCATTGGCGGGATGAATTACATCTAAAGCATAATGCTGACATGTCTGCATGTCGCACCGAGACATATCAATAACACAGAAGCTGCTCAGTCTCTTTATTCACAATGTTGAATAAACGTTATGGACCGCAAATTATATACTTGGGTTATGTAGATAGTAATTTAAAAATGTTCAAAGCTATTTAAACAGGTAAAGAGTAGAAGTTGGTAGATATCGCATGGATCCAACGGATAAAACGAGATAATTTTTTCCCGTCCATCGGGACAACTGAACGGGATTTCAGCGGGGCAGCCCGGAAAACGGAATTTATAGGCGTTCACCGGGATTTTTCCCGGCAAAAACGGAAAGTTGGATTTAACTTAATATTTCGGAAGATGGTCACTCTCCTTTTAATCTTACTTATTTAATGTGCTATGCTTAAACCAAAATAGAAATTATATTCCCTAGAATTTCGGTTTAAACGTGTTCCACTGTATTTGTAAATTTTTTCAACTGCGGAGCATAACATAATTCCTACGTAGTGGTTCCCATAATATAGTCACAACAATTTCCATTCAGTATACAACACTGCACAAACCAAAAAAATTGTGCCAATCCTTAACAAAAGGTTTATATATCTGCTTAATGGATCAAGTTTGAGATATTCTATCAATGATAGACATTAGAAAACAAAAAAAAGAGGTTGGAAATAATGATCAATTTTCGAACTTGCCAAAATTTTAGCCTGTTAAAAAAAAACATGATTTCTCTAGACAGCTACACAACAACATTATATATTGCAGAGATGACATACTGCTGAAATTTGCAGATAACATTCTGTATTACATAATTATGTAATGACAAAAATGTACTCTTTCTTGAAGATTAGAGTATGCCAACATGAACTAATGGTAAGACTGAGCAGGGTATGAAATTTCTTTCCCACTTACTAGGACATGAAGAGATTTATCCTCATGGTTGTAAGTAACCATAGCACCTCCGATATGTTTGCGGAACTCTTGGATAGCCATTTCTTCTTGGCATCTGAAATACATTTGAAAAGTCAGTATAACATAACTTCAAAACTTTCACATTTCATTTAGTTCAAAAGAAAATAATAGGAACATAATTCATCATTTAAAGCCTTACATTTATTTTAGGTTTAAGATTAGCCCAGCAAATGGATTTTTCTGAAGGTGATGCTCTGTTTGGAGCTGCCTTTGCAAGTTTATCCACATTCGCATTCCCCTATATGCTTACATGAGCAGGAATCCAGACAAAAGAGAAGTTAACATAGGGTGGAAATTTTTGGATTAAATTATACAGGCGCCTGATATCTTTAACTTTGAAATTTTTGCTTTGAATAGCCTATAGGGCTGACAGGCTATCACTGTTGATGACAAAATTTTTATATTATTTATGAGCTTTCTTTTATAGGGCTGACAAGCTTTCACTGTAAATGACAAAATTTTTATAGTATTTATGAGCTTTTTTATTTCTATGAGTGCGAGGGCTGTGTCCTCAAGCTCAGCACTAAAAACAGAGGTCCCGTGTCTCAGGAGAGTTGCCCTCGAGCAGTCTGGGTGTTCCAGAAAACAGGCTGCAGCCGCAACTTTTCCCTCCAGTTTAGAGCTGTCAGTATAATGGTTGAAAAATTTTTCTTTCATTCCAAAAAATTCTTTCTGATAGGCCACCTCGCTGGTATCTTCCTTCTTTTGTTCAGTGAAATGTCAAAGGTAACCTGGTGTTCCTTGCAAGGTGGAGGGTGCTGGACATATTGGTTATCAATAGTACTTGGATTGATTTTAGCATTCTTAATATATTCAAAAGTATTGGAAATAAAAGTTTGCTTCTGACTCAGAATTTGCAAAAAAAAGTCGGACAATGGAGCATTACGGGCAAGTGCTGCACTCAGAGGTGATTTTCTTTATTTCTTAAATGATCCCTTTGCAAATGGTTTATTTGTTATATATGACCCCTAAAAAAGTGATATAAATAACAGAAATGACTTTTTTTTTTAATGCCGTTGGCATGGCAACAGAAAAAAATGTCGGCCATCTTGGATCTAAACATAATTTTCAAAGTCTTATAACTTTGAAATTACATAAGATATCAACTTTTTCTAAACGGGAATATGTTTTTATGGTAAATTTGAAGGTTTTCATGTAGGCTTTTGTGGTTAGAAAGAAAAGTAAAATTTTCATGAAATTTTGAAAAATATATATAAATAGCATCAAATTTTTGGGTGCATAAAAATTTGTAAAAAAAATTACAAATGCGATTCCCAAAAACCTACGTAAAAAGCAAGATATTACTGCCCTAAAACGTCATGTCAAGTTTCAGACAAATCGTATGAATTTATACAAAGTTATAAGAACTTTTGTCCAAAAAAAAATCATTTTGAGAAAATGGCCGATAAAGTCGGAACAAAAATATTTTACTTTTCTGACCAATTATGCGATGCTAGCTCAATATGATGGGCCTCCTTCAGCTCTCTCAAGCTCTTCCAGCTGCACTCGTCTCCTATCGACCATTTTCTTACGTCCAGTTCATGCTGGCGGTCACTCACGCACTAAAGTGGCTAAAAACTTCACTCAAAAGCCAACAAAGCATTATTTAAACAAATTAGCGTAAGAACAGCTGATCTCAGTGTCACGATGTGACGTCAGATCTTCGCTTCAATTTCATTGGGCGGTATAAAAGTTCGCAGGGCTGACGGTCAGGCACAAACTAAGGAATCGGAAGTCTCCATATGCAAAATCAACGCCGTTGTAGTAAAAACTGTGGGAACTAGGACAGATGCTCCATATATGGTTATGGTTATGAATGGTGCTCACTTCTTGAAAAAATTTGTCTAAATTTGGATGTCCATATATGGTAGTTCTAGTGGCATCGATAGGGAGGCTGAGATTGCAAACTTTCCATTGCTATATAATATGCCTATGTTTTTCAAGGGGTAGCAGGCCTACATAGCTTGCATAAACAGCAAATTTTGACACATTTTCTTGAAAATTGGCAGACTTTCGTGGAGGTAGTAATTTTGAATTTGCAATAAAAGACATTTTTAGCAGAAATTCGGCCTAATAACACTCCTCAGATGATTACAAATTGGACAAACTTTACGAAACTACCCGCAGTCAAAATTAGACCAGGTGACGCAAATTGATCTCAGCACCCCCCTCTCCAGATGCCGCACTTGCCCTTAAATGTAATATGTCATAACACGGATTGTGCGGTGAAGATTTCAATTTTAATACAAAGTTAAAAGCTAGCCCATGCTCAAGAGAGGGCTCTCCAGCCTTGGCGTACAAGCTTTTAATAGGTGTAGACAACGCTCTGAAAGCCCCGAGGGCAATAAAAAGGCCCTGATGATGTACTGGATCTAAGGCTCTCAGAATGTGTTGATTTTGCAGAACCATGTAAGACACTGGCGCAGTCCAACTTGGACCCGACTAAGGTGTCGAAAAGCCTTAGAAGGGTGGCTCTATCCGCACCCCAGTTTGTATGGCCCACAACACGTGATAAATTCAGAGCTTTCAAGCATTTCTTATTTACATAAAATACAATCAGACACCAATGAGAAATAGCACCTTAGAGGAGAAAGATATTACAAAATGTGCATTCAATGCATTTGGTAAAGAAGCCTAACTTTTGAAACCAAAGATCTTCAAACTTTGTAGATTAATGGAATAAATATAGATTCAAGTAGAAAGGATGATAAGAAAAAATATGTAATAAAATCTGCAGGAAACAGTGATAATTTAGGTTGGGAAGGTCATGTTAAGGGAACAGAGATATGTTAAAAGAAATAACAAAAGTTAAACGATGAAAATTTATGAAAGAGTAAGAGAAGTGGGCAGCAGATGCAGCATTTACAGAACTAACATAACTTGAAAAACAATGGCAGAGAGAGAGAGAGAGATTCACTGGGATATAGAAAAATCAACTTAAAGAGAATATGAGAAAAAAGTCAGAGAAAGAAACATGCCCATAGGTGTTAATAAGAAAAGGAAATTGAGAATTGAGAACAGTTGAAAATTTCACAGCTACTTCATCTTCGATGATAAAGTTCTGTTAACTATATATAGTGCAGTGCACTTCTGTTGTTATCCACACAGCCTGCATCATTGACTACAAAAAAAAAAAATTAACAGGCCAGGAGATCCAAGTTGCAAAAGGATGGAACTGAAAAATAAAGGCTTGATATGATTAAAATCTGTCAAGTATTGAAAATCCATTCAAAATAAAAAAAAAGGCCAAGGAAAATAACATTTAAAGCGAGACAGTGGTTTACAGAGACATTTTGCTTTGTATGTAAGACAAAACAATTTATATATATATATATTTTTTTTTTTGCGCAACACCTGGCAAGACTGATGCAAGGCTAAAGAAATGTAAGTGTTACATAAATGGTCACTGTTAGTATTCTACAAAGCCTAATTCTGAGATTTTTATTAAAACCACAAATCTGAGTAGAGAGATACCAAACTGAAAAAAAATGAAATTTGTAATTCATCTATTATAATATATTATAAATTTGTGCTGATTTTTACACATAAAAAATAAAACCAAAGTAAAACAAAGTATCTAGTATTTGTAAACCACTTAAAATAAAAGGTTTGCATTATCCAAATCACTATAAAATTGTTATCAGCACAAATGTCGTAAGTATATTTGGGGCAGAAATAATATTAGAAGCATCATCAGATTAAAATTTTTTTTATAAAATAAGAACAGAGAATAATATTGATTCAGCCTTCATTTATGCTTACACTGAAGCACAACTTAACCTGGTAAACTAGATTCCTGAATATCTAAACCAACTGGATTGAAGAAAAAAAAAATCATGTCACTTTTAAGTGCACATTCCCACCACCCAAAAAAAAAAAACCGAATTGCAATGAAGATGTTTGCTTCCTTTGATATTCAATTAACTTAGTGTGCAACACATATTTTTGTTTTTCATTGGTATTTGTGATGTGTTATATGACTAATAAATTCGAAAAAGAATGATTCAAAACATCTTTGGAGACAGATTTAAGATCCATGAATAAGATTTTTTTTACATGGAATTTTTAAATACTGTGGTTGATTGGTCTGTTATCAAATTGACTCAGTGGAATGTTTATTGATGTAATCGGATAAGCTTATATACGATGCTGACTCTGGTAAAGACCCCCAGTTTCAACCTGAGAAAAAAACCGATCAAGGATTGAAAATATAGATTGATCAAGCACCCAGGCATCGGGCTCAGCAATTTAGATCAACACCTAAAGATCTTGGCCTACCAAAAACGGCAGTACAGCTCAGAAATCTAAATCTACAACTACAATAGTAAAGGTAATTCAGAAACATGATTGGTTACAGATGTTGAAAGCAATGTTGGCTCAAGCTATAGCAAAGAGGATAATACACCAGTAAATAGTTCAACATCTACGCACATATACATGTGTCCCTAAAAAAGGTTGATGCTAGGTGTATGTAACTTGAAAAATGGTAGCTCTGTGATAAGCATAAAACAAAAAATGTAGCATAAAATAAAATCAGGCTAAGGTAATCTATTGCCCAAATTTTATTTGTCCTGCATGCAAAGCATAATTTGTCTTTCCATGACAAAAAAAAAAGTTTCATTCGGTACTTATATTTCGCCAAAGCCCAAAGAGTATTATTGGAAGATTTGTCCTCGTCTATAACAAATATTTAAGAGAATTGTTTTCTGTGTCTCTTATAATAATCAATGTCTTCAATTCTGATATTTTTTGTGAAAATTCTTTTTATATGGAACCTGTTCTTTGATAATTACAAAATTATCTAAAAGGACAAAATGAAAAAGTTGCAAAGAGTTAATGTGACAAAGCAAATCTATTTTTATTAGTCATAACGTATGATCTCCTTGGCACGAAGAATGCAGCTGGGTTGCCCAATCTGAGACAGCTTGCATTTAGGTGCGAAGTTGCAGGATTTAAAATTTTTTTTTTATAAAATTGCTCACTTTTGGAAAAAAGTGTGGTTTCATTAATTTTAATTTCCTTTCAGCAATAAAGGGGATAATTTATGAGAGGTAAATTTTTGTCAAAAAGTTTGATTATAGTCATATATCAAGATCACTGAGGCAACAAAAATAACATTTCAAAAAATCTCTAAAAAGCAATCAGGGTGGCAAAATTTTTTTATAAAACTTTATATACTGTAACCAAGCCAAGTAAAAGCACAGATAAAACACTTACCCTTCTCTAAGATCTGGTGGAACTTCCAAGACAAACTGGAAAAATGAATCTTTTGTGATTGGGGGACTGTGAAAAAGAAAAAGGCAGGTAAAAATATTAAAAATTCAGATTAAAAAAAAAATCACTGCTAACTGAACAATATTCTGAGCAAATTTCCCAAAAATCCATGCTCTCTTTATAATCCGATTCAAGAGTCTAATAAACTTTTTTATTGTGCACAATTTAAACGCAAATCACCTTGCTTTTTGCTAATTAAAACTTTTGCCTTTGCAGAAGAAAACAGATTATAAAAGAAGTATATTGTAATATGACATTTTAGTTTTTCTGTTACACAGAAAATTATACAGACATGAGCCTAAATTTAACACAAAAACAAGGAAGTCACTCCATAAAGAGCAACTTCAACAGAAATTACAATAGGATTGAATGGGAATTGTGATTATTAAATTAAGTTAATTAAAACCAATGTTATTAGCTATCAGCATTATGGGTTTAGAACCAGGAAAAGATGCATCAAATGACTGTGGGAGACAGTGATACCTAAGTGATTTCAACTCTTAACTTTTTAACTTACACAAACCATGAAAAGATATGTGCGATGAATGATTCAATTGATTAATTAATCTCTCTTTCTCTTCACACACACACACAAACATTTATTTTTCTTTAAACTAGAACAGTTCTACAACTCACAATTTAAGCCAATTTGAGACTGAGCACATAATTTTGGATTAAAAGTAATAATTAGCCAGTTCCCTATGAACTGTGTTTGTGATTGAACCTCCTTGTCCATGTGATACTGACTGTCAATACTAAAATTAGTAACTTACTTAATAGAAGCAACGCAGATACATGAAAGATTTCGAAATAAACAAAATCCAGGTCTATCTAGCAAGGCAAAAGGAGAGAAAAGCTAATTGCAGGATATGCAAAAAATTTTACAACAGTTTTTATACAAATGACAAACATCAAATCTGTCCCTTATTCAATCGTGAGAAAGAAAAATCACTCTCCTGTTTTAAAAGTGCACCTTATTTTTTTTTTAGTGAATAATGGTCTTTAAAATTTATCTTCCACACGTTGCTTTAAACTAATGGCAAACTTGCATGCACTCACTCATTGAAAGAAAAACATCAGTATTGGTCCTTTTCTTACATGAAAACACATCAAAACTTGGTAATAATAAATTCAATAATTTAGAGCATTTTCAGCTATTTCTGTACAAAAGATAATTTAATTGTTTATTGGTTGCCTTTCTCCCCAGGTCTTGAATCTTTAATCAGCCCTGAAATATTTGAGAAAGATTTTTGCCAAAATAACCTGTCAATATGCCCCCCGGATGCCTTTTTCTTGAACATGATTCCACTTCAAACCACATTTTCTGAGTATTTTTTTTTTTTACATCTAAAAAAACCAGCTGTTCTTTTAATCCTAATTTGCTTGAAACAAGTTTTTGCTGGTTTTTCTGCAAAATATTATGTATCAGGAGTTTTTTTTTTGTTTTTTTTTTCCAAAGTGTTTTAGATTTTATCTTTTTAACACCTAAGCCACTTGTTTTACCAAGATAAGCTGTAAATTTGTTAAAAACTGACTTTAGCAGACCTAGATGCCTTTTTCATAGATATGATTCATGCATTTTCTGAAAGGAACATTTTCATTTTTTACATACGCACACAAAATCAGCTACTAATCTTTCTTCCCCCCAAAAATTGCTTGAAACTTAGAATGGAGCTGACTGATTGTCATTTATTGGCCCCAATTTTTGTTTTTCAGAAAGAATATAACTTGCATTTTTTTTTTATCTCAAAATTGAACTTAAATTTATGTTGTAAAGTAAATAAAAGTGGATTTTGACTATTGCAAAGAAAAAAGTTACAAAACTCCTGTTGACATAATATTTAAACCCTTTTATCAATCAATTTCATTATGGCAGATTTAAAATCTCTCAAAAATTTCAAAAAATAAATGGGTAAGCAAGATAATCACTCTGGAAGCAAATTGTTAAATTGATAATTTGGGCATTGAAGTTTGACACCTTTGTTACTGAAGCTGTAAAATAATGCAAAATGTTTGAATGTATTTTGCTGGGGTTCATTTTGCCATTAATTTTAATATATATTTCCCAGGTTTTTTATAGGCAGGTGCAACATATTGCCGTGGCAAATTAAAGAGCAGTGTCGTCAGTGTCAAGTCTGTGGATGATTCTCTCTTTAATTTGCTATGGCTGCATTCCGAAGGATGCTTCACAATACAAGACATTATGAGAATAAGCAAAGCTCTATGTGAGCTTTATTTGAAGTATATCTCAAAGCAATCCAAATCAGAAATCACATTTTGTACTTTATGAAACAACTTCAACCTTTTTTCTGTAAGCTTTGCAAAACTGAATAGAGCACTGTAATGTCTGAGCCAAGATATTGGATTTTTAAGTTTTTGAAAAAGTCACTTGAAAGAATGAGAAAAAAAGAAAAATTTTCTTTTTCCAAATGTTTAGTATATGCATCATTCAACTCATTGGAAGTGGTCTCAGGACGTATGATACTTGCTTGAGATTGACTGCTCTAATTTTGTCAAGGGGCAGTATGTCTGTTCCTCCTGGTGGTAATTCCACAACAGCAAACTCTCCTTTAAGCATTTTGATTTGAGCAGGGCACCAGGCTAAGCCTTCATCATCTTTCAATTTGGTGAAAATCTGGCCAAATAAACCATTTTGAAAATATAAATTCAGCCTTTATGATATTTTTCGTAAGTAAAGCATTTCATTTTCATTGCTAATTTCATGTCAAAATTGGTTTTGACAGGAGACCATGATATCACTTTCCATAAAGTTTTAAAATTTGTACATATAAATTAAGTTGGCTGAACTACACACAATATTTTTATTGCTGCTTTTTAAATATGGCAGAGAAGAAGTTCTCAATTTCAATGAATGCACTAATAATGATCAAGTACTTATGTGTTGGGTTATACTTTTATACTTCATGGAGAGATTGTGCTTTAAAAGCTAAAAGAAATCAATAAAAGAAAATTAAAAAGGAACAAAAAGTGTAAATCATAAGAAAGGTAATTAGCCAACAGAGATTTTCAGTAACAGCTTTATTTTAGCAATGCTGTTTATGACTAATTTTAAAAACAATAAATAGCACTTAAATATTTACCTCAACTCTTTCATCTTCTCTGAAATCAGGTTTGCTCGTACCCAACTTTGGCGGAAGGCGCACATTTATCAGCTTTACTCGTCTATCTGGTTGCCAACTAATGGAAAGGGAAAATAATGCAAGTACATGATAACTCTGACAAACAAAAAAAAAAAGACCTGATAACCCAGCAAGCAGGTGGAAACACAAATCAGAAAATATCAATGAGAGAAAAGGCACATTATTTCAATATTCACCAGTCTGTTTGACTGTTTTTTGTTAATTAGTGAAAAAAAAAGGTAAGAATTCTCTATGCATTAAAGACTTGCGCAGGATGAGGATATTCTCTCAATCTATAAAGATCCCAAACTCAAACTTGAAATAAATTGAAAAAGCATGTTCTGGAAAAAAACAAATTTATAGAATTAAATATTGAAGTCAACACCTATGGGCTTTCTCTTAGAAAATCTATCAAAATATAACATAAAAAAATTCATGTAAATCAAGCAACTAAGTTAGTTGACAATCTGGACCACATATAGCGATTATGAATGCTGAAGAGCAGGCAAGTCATAGGTGGATGAGAAATGGTAAACTATTCACACTTCAAAAATAAATTACATTAAATTAGATTGTGCCATATTTTCTTTATGTATCCAAATTACTAAAAATGTCAAAAAATAAATGTTCAAACTGAACTGTCTTGATTAAACTTGTGATTATGTAAGTTCAATATGTTCTTTTTTGTGAACTCTAAATTCTTTATGAACAGAATTCTTTATAAAAGAATCATGCCACTTTATAAACCTCAATCTCAATTTTAGCTTTGATTACATAATCAAATCAATCGCTATAGGACTAATTAAATCAGTCCAGAGAAATAACAAAATTTTCGGAACTTTAAAAAAAAAGCCCTCACCCAAAAATCAAGCAGTTGTTACAATATGGAACTTACTTGTTTTCAAAAGATACCAACACCTCATCATCAAAGAAACTTCTCAGATGACCCTGAATAAGATGAATAATTAGTACATTTAGAGCTTATTTCTTGTCATCATAATTTTTCTTTCTTTTTTTTTTTTAATTTTAAAGCGAATCTCTCATATAAGTTGACATGAAATTTGGCAGGGGTGTTATCATTGTTATGAATGAAAGAATTGCAGACTTGGCTATGGTTAATAAGTCCCTTTGGATTGTGCATTAGCCATTGCTATTAGCAATCCAACAACAAAATCTGCACCGTTAAATATATAATGGTATAGTACGAGACTATCCACATTCAAACAACTCCTAATTTTGGTTTAAAAAAAAAAAAAAAAGAAAGAAAGAAAAGAAAAACTGAATGGATATGGTGGATTGATTTCCAGAAGACAGTCTGACAGCTTCATCCTTGTATGATGTGCAAACTGGAGACAGATCTATTTCACAAACTATTCTTGGCTAAACACTGCAAAAAGCCTGAACTTGTTAAGCTTCAATAGATTGGAGGTGAGAAAGTTTAACTATTTAATACCTAATAGCATGCATTTATAAAATTAAATCTGTATTATCAATAAATAAAAAGCCTATTCTTTTAGTATCAATATGATTCAAATTTTCAGATTTTTAGTACATGGGCCATTCCATGTGATGTGAGTTACACCTGAGAGATTTTTGTAACTCACAAATCAAAAAGGAGTTTCATACACAGGATATACATTTATGTACAAAAATGGTTATTCTTCATAAATATAACCTCTAGTATTACAGCTAACTTGAACAAAGTGTCTGAGAATGGGTCTAATGGAGTTGTGACATCAAGCAATCTAGTTTAAATCACTCTGTCATCAATTTCTTCAAAGATTGAAACCAAACAATATCTAGCATTCTCTTCAACTTGCATAAATGATCACTCACAGTGGTAAAAAAAAACTTTATTGTAATAAAAATTCTGTTTTGAAATAAAATAGTAAAATGTGCGTGACATGTATTACACTTTCAAATCCAAAATAGTTTGTTTAGGTTTCCGGTCCAAATTTTTTTTGTGGTCCATTTCTTGTACAAAAGTAAAATGCTGACAGCGTTGCAAAGCCACTAGGCGTACATTAGTGGAGCCTGAAAACAGCCCCTGCCACGGTCCCAAAATTTGGGACATGAGAATAAGAGGGTGCATAGTTTTCAAAAATTGTCACTCTGCTGCTAAAGAACGAAGCTTGGCAACCAAACACAAGATATAAGACTAATTGCATGCAAACAGAGAAACGTGTAACCAAAATAGTTCACTTATTGAAAATTTAGCGTGGCATATTTCAAAAGTAGAGAGGAGTTGTGATTTGTACACTTAACAGATAAGTCATTTACATTTTTTTCTTTAAATATTCTCTCAAAATTTCAAACCCATACAACAAGTACCTTTTGCGCATTGATAAAGAGAAGCATGTTAGATCTGAAAAATTAGAGACTGCCATTTGGCATCAGGCCGTTAAGGCAAGGCCACGACCTTGACAATGAATGGTTGAGGTCGCATCCATTGCGATTTTGCTTTTGGAGAGATGAGATAGATCTAATTATGTTTAATGAACTGTTTTTGAAATGATTAATTCATGTGATACTAAAGTAGCTTTAAGTTTAGTTCGCTTTCATTCACTATCTAGTTGAAATACTCAAGAACAATTGACTTGAAGTTATTAATTATGAAATTTTATTACTTGAAAAGATATAGGTTAAACCTGTTCTCCCTTACCAAATCTAGCCTTTGAACCAGCCCATCAACAGCTGCTCAACCTATTGTTACAGCTGGCACTATGTATGACGCTATGATTCAAGGAATTGTAAGATCTCCTTAAGTATTTTATGTAGATAAACTCCTAAAAGTATTACATTTGCCAAAGCTAAATCTAATTTTTACGCATTATGTTAAAAATCCTTTTAAGCCTACATTATGATTTTTTTCTGTCTTGGCATTGTACATGACGCTATTCAGCGTTTGTACAAGTAAAGTACTTTGAAGTTCATGGCTAAGCATTTATTTACCCTTCAACTGTGGTAATCAGCCGAAAATCGACCCAAATCCTGTTCTTGTGGTGTGTCGGCCGACTTTAAAGGCAATCTTCTCTCCCAGTATATTACTTACCGGTCGGCAAAATACAAGTAATCCAACTCCCTTATTTTTTTAGGTTACCTTTCAGTTTTTCCTTTCACTTTCAAAACAAAACACATTGATCATTTAACATCGATCTGAGCTTCAAATTGAAGAAAATGACTGAACTAGTGCTATATCAATATTATCTTCAGGAAAGCTTGCAAATAAAAGAAACCAACTATTTTTGAACCACTAGAATCTGGTGAATTAGATGAAAAATTTTATTTATCCATGCCCATAAGTGACAAGCCTGCTAGCTTTGAAGATTCAGATCTAGATCTAGATATTGGTAGGTCTAATCTAGATTCAGGCACTCAAGATCATGACTCTAGATCAAAACCTATTGAACTTGGATGTGGATGTAAACCCCGCATTTGTTGTCAAAGGTTAGACAGAATAAAAGCTGTTTTTTTTTTTTTAATCTAGTGAACAGAAAGCATATAAACTATATATTTTCTAAAACTAGATAGAATTTGCCATCTTTCTCAGGCATTCTAAACTAACTTTGATATAATTAGTGAGAGAGAGAAACCAAAATAAACACAATTACTTATATCAGAGACAATAAAACTAGTAAAAGGTCAACGTCAAGGGCACCAAATTGTTATTTTGTTGAAATATTTTTTCTTTCATCACTTTCTCCAAACATTCTTGTTTCTGGAAATGTACATCCTTTTATTTAAAGGTTTATCTCAACTCTCTTCCTCACTTTAAGGGCTTTTGTAGACATCCATAAAATTCCATAAATTACTCCCACAGTGCAGCATTTTTATATAGGCCATTACCACCTATCAATCAAGGCCATGCCGCTGTGTAGCGTTTGGCAAAACAGTGCCAGCGGTAACCAGTAGACTTAGGGAAACTATTCAGTTTCTCTTGTGAAAACAATAACTTTGAACGTTTCTTTGGTCAAAAATATCACGAAACATCATGAAATAATTACTGCATAGTTTGTTTATTATTTTATTAAGACATGTTTGAATCCTTTTTATCGATGTATTCTTAATTTTTTTCTATTAATCTATTATAGATCTAGGCTTACAGATCAAGTATCTGGCGAGTAGATCTTTTATTTAGAGATTTTTTAAAATTTCTGTGCATTGTGCGCATAGACCTACGAACAACAGCAACAAAAAAAAGGCAACAGGCCAACAACACGAGAATGAAAAGGCTTTCAAATAAGAACTGTGGCATTCTTCAGTTTTGGAAAACTTTGTAGCCATGCACTTAATATACTCATTAAAAAAGCCTCTACACAGTTGATTAATCAATATTCTTTTATTATTATAAAGTCAGTATTCTGCATCCTCATTTACACACAGGCATTTTGTAAGATCAAGAGAATTAGAAAGGACGTGTTTTAACAGTGGAGAATTGATAATAACGGTAATTTAAGAGGATTAGGCAACCTTTTTTCTCACAGGGATTGAGGTGATTTTTTTTT